>CM077148.1:22438669-22491867 GCA_039583875.1 Platanthera guangdongensis | reverse complement strand
CCAGTGCGGGCACAGAGCATAGGACATAATGCGCACGACCACTGGTCGTGCGCCTGTGATCGTGCGCGTTGTTCATTTCTGCTTTTGTATAAATAGTGCAGGTCCGCCCTAATTGGGGTCGCTTATTTTACTCTGCCGTTTTCTCCTTCTCCGTCGTTCCCCTTTATCTTCCACCCTAGGGAGGTGCTCCGGGCAAGCTTTCACCGCCAAATTCAAGCCGGAGCTTCCTCTCGGCCTACTCCTTCATACTTGAGCTATAAGAAGAGCTTGCCCTAGCTTTCTCCATCAAGCTAGAGGAAGTTGTGCCATCCTCCACCGGATCGTGACACGAAGAAGACGGCCATTAGAAGGTGGTGACAACCCTTCTCTACCCCGGACGCAGTTGCGGACAGAACTTGGACGCAGATTGACAATCCGACGATTCCAACCGTGAATCCTCAGCAAGGCTTCGGATCCGGTCGATTTCGCACACTGTTCTTCTCTTGTTGTTGAATAATATAGTTGATCTCTCGTGTATGATGAAGTTGTACTTATTTTGATATACATTTGTATCAAATCATGTCTATGTGATTTCTTATTTTTGTTAATTTCTTGAGGTGCGCCATATTCCATCTACCACCATCCCCTTGCCGCACTAGCAATTGCTAGTGGCGTGTGTAGCGAAGAGGTGCTCACGACCCTCATTCCGCCATTCTCATCACCTCATCCGCAAGCCCACTCGCCCATCCGCCTAGTGATTCGGTGCATAGCGGCCCGACTAGTCTTCCATCCCGCCTGGCGAAGCATCGCATAGCAGCGTTGTATAGGAGTAGTTGATAGCTTTTTATTTTCTGTTTCCGCAATATCAAACCTCCCCTTAGATAATTCCGACCTGTGGACTTGAATCTCAAGTCCTCCTCGAAATTAACTCCACCTTACTGTGTTCCTTATGAGATCGATACTTGGGAAAACCCCCATTTTATATTACTTGTGCGACCGGTTCACTGCCGTGATATTTAGCATCAACACGCCTATGACACGCCCGTGTCACAGGCCGTGTTCTCTGTACTCGACGATCGTCGACAACAATTCGTCGACCACACACCCAATAGCTCAACCCAAGCATGACACGCCTTAGGACACGACCGTGTCCCAGGCCGTGTCACCCAAATTGAAACCCAAATTGACTTTGGGGTGTTACAATCCTCCCCTCCTTCAAAAAATTTCATCCTCGAAATTTGGCTTACTCCACTCAGCCACATAATCACGCACCCAGTGTAACCAAGCACTTGAATAAGCGAGCCGGGTTTGAGCTCAGAGGCCGCGGCTTGTCTCACCCCAATGCACCCCACCAACCAAACAACACAAACAACATATATACACATACAAAACCTCCTCATGCGCATATTCATCCACACACAATTCATCAAGTGATCTATCACCAAACACATCATAGATATACACCACGTTTGATCGATCACTTTAATTGCACCAAGTGTGTACCAACATTTCAGCATGGAAGATGACATATCACATATATGCATACAATTATCGCATTAGTCATTGCCGTCCATACACAACATTATTCTGTGATACAAGTTCTTCTTCTACTTCCGCTCAGCCTCCCGATTTTTCATTTCTCATGTCAAATCCAAATTAAACACTCAAGGTTGAATTTCACCAATTGAGCTTTGCAGCTCTTGTTGTAACGCCCCGAAACTCAAAAGAGCAACGGGGGACGGTTTGGGCCAGTTTTGGGTTCTGGCAGCAGGCACACGGCCTGGGACACGGGCATGTCCCAGGGCGTGTCAGGCTTGTGTCGATACTCAGCTGGCGAAGTCGACATTTTGCTCTCGATATTGTGTCGAGACAGGGCACACGGCCTGAGACACGGGCGTGTCTCAGAGCGTGTCGAGCCCGTGTCGACACTCAGCCCGCGAAGTCGACATTTTGTGCTCGATGAAGTGTCGAGACATGGCACATGGCCTGAGACACGGGCCTGTCTTAAGGCATGTCGAGCCTGTGTCGACACTCATCCCGGGGAGTCGACGAATTATGCTCGACGAAGTGTCGAGACAAGGCACACGGCCTAGGACACGGGCGTGTCCAAGGCCGTCTCGTGAGGTCGGCGAACTTCGCTCGACGAAGTGTCGAGTGTTGAGACCGTGTACACGGCCTGGAGCCCAGGCGTGTTGAGGTAGACACGGGCAAGGATACGGGCGTATCCTAGAACCCGTGTAGTTCTCAAGTTGTTTTCGGGATAAATCGATGGGGCACACGGCCGACCACACAGCCGTATCAGTTGGAACACGGTCGTGTCAGGTCGAACACGGGCGTGTTCGATGCCCGTGTGTTGTTCCAGGTGCATCGATTTTGACGTCGAATGAGGCACACGGCCCTGGACACGGGCGTGTGCCAGGCCGTGTTCGGTCCAGATTGTACATTTCAGTCCCGAATCAAAGCCGTTCGTTTCTTTAATTGGGGATCAACGGCTGGGGGTTGTTCCTGATGGAATATACTCGGGATTGGGCCTTTGAAACCCTCACTTTTAGTTGAGTGGTTTTCTTTCTAAAGTTTAGAGAGAGAGGAGAGCAAAGGAAGGAAGAAGAAGCTAGATCCGGCCATTGGAGGAGCTTCGAAGCTCCAAATCGCGAGCCGACTCCAGATCCACGGAGGCTAAGAGAGTGCGGTTCTTTTCATCCGCTTACTTTTCCATGGCCCCAAAGAAGAATGCTAGGGTAACGATTCTCTTCGTGAGCATGTGAAGCTCTCCTTCTTTGCATAAGAAGCCCGCTCTCGCGAGTTTGCGGTGAGTTGGAGTCGTTCCTTCGGGTAGATATGTAAAGTCCCCGTTGTGTTGAGTCCGTAAGCGAAAACGAACATAGGCATGATGTGTGAAGCCTATCCGGACATGTTGGTCTGGATCGGTGATGTTGCATTGCATAAATGCTGGAGAAGACTCCGTGCGATTGATTATTTTTCGGGTTTTCTACGTGGTAGATTGCAACAGGGAGCCTTGGGGATTAACCCAAAGGTGCACCCGGAAAACTGGGCGGATGCGTGATCTTGCCAACTTGGAGGTCTGAGAGCCAACATGAACATAACCGAGTTATGTGAATTGTGATGGAAATGGGACTCGGGAGAAGTTTGACCCGCGCAAATGGCTTAAATTGTCGTTACGATGTGAGCACGGGTTAGATGGAACCGTTCTCGTTCTATGTCATTCGGTTAAAGAGACCTAAGGGTACGTGACACTTGTCGTTGGCATAGATGAGGGTCTTCGGCGGTCTATGGCTTAAATTGTCGTTACCCATGCCGGGAAGACAATATGCTCATAGGTTTGGCCGTCAAAGTGGCGGTGGTGAGTCTGGAATGTCTATGGCTTTAATTGACGTGACATCGACCGGTTCACCGAGAATGTGCCCTGAGAGCACGGGGTGTATGGCTGTGTGAGCCTACGTCTGTGATGAAATGAATATTGATATATTGCTCGCTTATGCTAATGAAATGCAGGGAAGGAGCATCGCCGCCCCGAGTTGGGGGCGGGATCGTTATAATTTGGTCAGCATTGCTGACCGTTGCCTTTGTTTGCCACCGTGCGGTGGTTTTGTTGCTTGCAGGTGTTGCTGGACATAGCGGTCGATAGCGGGCTAAAGCCCAATTTGCGAAGCCGGCCCTCGAAGGCCTAATTGGAGTGTTTACTGCTTTTATTCATGTATGACCGGCCTGCGTGTCGTGGTTTGTAAAACATGTAATATGAAGTGAATAATTTTGTAAGGCCTTAAGGTCTGTACTTGTGTATGTACAACATCCCTATTTGGTATTAGTGGACATTCATGCTTTTGTGCTGGTTTCTTTATTGCAACTTATTAATCTGCTTCCGCTAGAATGCTCTGTGTAGGACGTGATGATTGGTTGGATGGTTTCCATGAGTAACCAACCGGTCTGTCTGTGGTATATGGCGTCGGGCTCCGGCTGGACCTACTGCTATATGCTATGCGACGGATAGGGCATGTTACAATTTGGTATCAGACTACTGGTTTTGGTCGGGCTTAAAATGAATTCGTGGACGAAGCAGTAAAAGAACCCATGAATGTCCACTTAGGAATGAAGTACACATGTTTGAGGAACCTGCGTGTTCCTATAATTGCTATTTGCAATTTTATTTGGTCGCTTAACGGTGTTTTGTTCCACTATAGGTGACCAGAAGTGGTGCTGGGCCGTCAGAACGTCGAGTTTCTGAGGCTAGCAGTGCACTTAATGAAGCTCCTGCAACACCTCTATCGGCTGAGACCATACGATTGGTGGCCGAAGCAGTGTTGGCTATGATTAATGCGCAGCCTGCAAGGCAAACGTAGCAGCCCGCTCCTGCGATGGAGCATGTACCGCTGCAAGAGGCTGAGCCGAGGAGAGTGGATCATGTGGTAGTGGAGCTGGTGGTGCCAAGGAGGGAAACCGAGAGACAGCTCAAGCATGTCATGAGCTATAGTGTTGGGTATTGTATCCACGACTACCTAGATTTGAGGAAGCCACCTGTCAAGCTAAGATGAATTCACAATGTATTTGATGAAACATCTTAAGTTGTACTTGCAGCTCCTCCACGCTAAGTGCACACCAATGTCAGGGTGCAGTAGGTCAATATACACGGGTCTGCACGACGTAATCACTCGTTGAGCAGATCAGTGTGTTGGCCTACGTGTACTCTCTCTATTGGAGTGCACTTACTTTCAAGTACAGGGTTGTTCATATGCAAGAGAAGACAAGGAGCATGGATGGATCAAGAAGCAGCTCCTGGGTGGAAGACGAAAATTCATCCAAGGAAAATTCGACGAGAATCACCAAGTGATTCTCGCCGATTCGGCGAGAATCACTAGTGATTCTCGCCGAATCGACGAGAATCATTAGTGATTCTCGCCGACTCCTTCTGTCCACCTCAAAACGGTGCCAAGTAAGATTCGGCGAGAATCACTTGTGATTCTCGCCGAACCAGTGGCCAAGCAGCTCATGTATACAAAGTGAAATTCGTTGAGAATCAATAAGTGATTTGGCGAGAATCACTAACGATTCTCGACGAATCGTCGAGAATCACTTGGTGATTCTCGCCGATTCGTCGAGAATCGCCTACGATTCTCGCCGATTTTCACTTAGCGTTTTCTCAGGATGCTGCTGGACCGGATTCTGCCTCAGGACTAGTTTGAACCGGACTTAGGGATTTCTAGTGTGGGTCCCACAAACGGTCATATTGGAATTATCTACAGTATATATATTCCAGTATTTTGAACAGTAAAACGACGGAGAAAGAGAAAGAAACCGAGCCGCCACGTAACCCTAATTCCATGATTCCTCTCCGTCTCCGCCGCCTCCATCGGGCAAGTTGGTCGCCGTCCACAATCGAGATTCCTTCGTAATCTCCGGCGACAGAAGCTTAGCAAAGCTTGTGTCTCATGTGTCTATCCAGAGATCTCTTGTCTCTTGATTTATTGACCGGGAAAACTCCCCCGTCCGAATCGATCGAGACGACCGATCCTAGAGTGACCGTTGGTAGACCTAGTTTGCTTCGCTACGAAGTTTGGATCTCCAAGTTCAGCAGCCGCTCATCATCGTATCTGCCGATCCCGAAGCTAGCCGCCGCTCGAGTTGCCGCCGCCGGTTCCGGGGAGATCCTTTCCAAGAGACACCAAGGTTGTAGACTTTTCGTTGACTTCACGAACACGTCGTCGAACGAAGAGGAACACCGTAGTCTCCAAACGAAGTTTGTATCTCGTGTATATTCTATATTTACTTCTGTTGTAAAGGAACTTTTGTTCCGTGTTATAAGGGTTAGGTGCAACCCGTTTTGTGGGAGTGTTGACTCTCACGTGTGGAAGGGCTCCTTCTGTTAGTGCAGGGATTGGATTTCAATCCCATTGGAGAAGTGACCGAGTCGTCCCTTGTTAGGGAGATAGGTCGAAAGGGGGAAAGTGGACGTACCCAAGTCGGGGAACCACTATAAATTTCCTGTGTTTTCTGTGTGCTGTGTTGTTTATCTTTATCGTGCAGGTACTATTATAAATTCCGCAAAAGCGCTACACGTCACCTATTCCCCCCCCATAGGTGCACATAGTTGACACTAGGTGGACTTTCATTTAGTCCTCCGGTATTCTCGGGGTTGGGAACCCGATCTCAAGCTGAAGACTGGCTCTCCAGGGTGAAGAGAGTCATGACAGCAACGGAGACGGAGGAGTGGCAAATGACCACCATCACTACGTTCCTTCTGGATGGTGAAGTGAGAATGTGGTGGGAAGGATTGGAGCTGCACCTATTGAGAGGTAGGCAACTTGTTGATGTCTCGATGGAGGAGTTCTCGAGATTGATCTTGGCAAGGTACCTCCCTTCTACTCAGAGGATTTCGATGGAGAACGAGTTCCTGAAGTTGGTGCAGGGTGAGAAGAGCATGGATGAATATCTCCACGAGTTTACTCATTTGAGTCGATATGCTAGCTCCACCATCGCGGATGAGGAGCGCAAGATGAATCGATTCTACGAAGGCTTGAGAGATGAGTTGAGGTTACTACTCTCGGGGCCGATCACGCAGGGTTTCTTGACCTTGGTCAACACGGCCCGGTCCTTGGAGAAGGACATGAAGAATGTACAAGCAAAGAAAAGTTTGGGTGATAAGAAATCTGAATTCCAAGTGCCGACTACTTCAAAGTACGGCTATCGGAGGTCCTTCAAGAAGCATAGGACTTCGGGTCCAGCTCCTTCTGGTGCTTCTAGGGCGACTACGGGTCGGACCCCGGGCGCATGTTTTACTTGTGGAAAGACGGGGCACTTTGCCCGTGATTGTTGGAGCGGACTTCCCAAGTCCGAGAGAAGGCCGGGAGCAACCTATGAAGAGAAGGGCAAGGCGGTGGAGTCAACCGCGTCCCACTATGCTCCGGCACAACCAAGGGTGTACAATCTTGGCCAACAGGAGGCCATCAAACAGGCGGATGTGGTGACAAGTACAGTTTAATTTATAGCAAGTCAATTTCTTTAAATACTTGTTATGCACATGTTACCTTACCACTGCTTGTTTAGGATTTGTTTTGATTTATGAAAATCCGGCATGAGCACTCTTCGATACGGGAGCTTCACACTCCTTCTTGTCCGAGGGATTTATATCACGCATCGGAGTCCCTTCTTCGATGGCGAAGGATAAGTTGGATGTGTTGTTGCCCAATGGGTGTTCAATGTGAGCGGATAAGATCTGCAATGTTAAGATTCGTATTGGGAATCAGGAGTTCGATCTGCAAGCGTCGTTACTTCCGTTGGTGGAGTTCGACGTTATATTTGGCATGGACTGGCTCTCGGAGCAGCAGGCCTATATTGATTACGGTCGCAAGGAAGTCAAACTGGGAGCAAGTCGTGAGACGACTTTTACGGGCTTAAAGGGGTTGAGCAAGACATTGATGTCTACTCTTCAGGTGGTGAAGGCGGTTCATGGCGGTGCAGAACTATTCTTTACACTAGTGGAGGTTGCGAAGCCGAAGCCCGCGTTGGATTGTATTTCACTGGTATCAGAATACCCTGATGTGTTCCCCGCAGATCTTCCTGGAGCCCCGCCTCAGCGGGAGATAGATATCACGATTGAGCTAGTGTCAGGTGCCAAATCTGTGTCACGATCTCCTTATCGGCTAGCGCCTAAGGAAATGGCGGAGCTGAAAGTACAACTGCAAGAGTTGTTGGAGCAAGGGTATGTGCGCCCAAGTTCTTCGCCTTGGAGCGCGCCGGTTTTGGTTACCCTCAGTGGCTTTCCTCGGTCATATAGTGAGTGGAGAGGTTATTGCAGTGGATCCGGCGAAGATTTTTGCGATACGGGAGTGGCCTGAGCTTGCTATGGTAGCGGAAGTCCGGAGCTTTCTGGGGTTTGCCGGCTATTATAGGCACTTCGTAGAAAACTTCTCGTGGATAGCGTTAGCTCTCACTACTTTGACGAGGAAGGAGCATAAGTTCGTTTGGACGCCGGAGTGCGCGTGAGCTTTTGAGGAGTTGAAGTGTCGGTTGACCACTGCGCTGTGCTGAGTTTGCCATGTGGGACCGAAGGATATGAAATTTATAGCGATGCTTCGGGCAGCGGTTTGGGTTGCGTGCTACTGCAACATGGAAGTGTAATAGCTTATGGCTCAAGATAGCTAAAAGTGCATGAAAGGAACTATCCGGTCCATGACTTGGAATTAGCGGCTGTGATTTTTGCCTTGAAGCTGTGGAGGCATTATTTGTACGGTGTGAAGATTGATATCTACACCGATCACAAGAGCCTGAAGTATCTGATTGATCAGAAGGATCTGAATATGCGGCAGCGTAGATGGATGGAGTTCTTGGGAGACTAAAAGTGCAGCTAGATCTGATATACTCTAGAGGGGGGTGATTAGAGTATATGGTACTTGAAAACTTTTTACAATAATTGTTGTAATTTGAGTGAACATGGAAGCAACTATTAAATCTAATCACAAAATAACCTACAACAGAAATTAATCACAGATCTAAACTAATCACAAAACAATCACAACCAGAAACAAAAGATAAAGATAACCAAGCCAGAAGACACAAGGAGCTATAGTGGTTCCCCTAAACTTGGGTACATCCACTCTTCTACCACCCTAGGTAGGAATCCACTGCAGGATGAGTTGATCCGGTGTCCTGGGCACCAATGAGCTTTTGATAAGGTGATCAAAAACCAAATCATATTTTTTGATCAGGTGTCTTGCCACCAATGAGCTTTTGACAAGGTGCTCAAAAACAAAGCACAAACTTTTGAAGGGAGTTTGAAAAACCCTTTACAGAGATGAGGATGAGAGAGTTATGGAAGTCTTCTCTTTCTTAAAACAGCTGAGAGGACTATGTGGATTTTATGTTGTCAAAGCTCCCCCTGAGTTCTTGAGATGTTCAGGAAATGAAGCGTTGTTGTAGGGTGATAGGCATTCAGAAGTTGATCTCCAGCAAATGATGATTTCAGCAATAGCTGAAATGTTAGGTGTCTGGAGTCTTTGAGAGATGTTGGCCTTGAACACTTGAATCATAAGAGATCAGAAGATTTCAGAAGGTTTGATCTCCTTGGATGTGTGTTCTTGTATTAATTCTTTGAGACAAAAAATGTTTTGTTCTTGTTCTTCTTGTCTGTATTGTCTCTTCTGATCTATGTTCTAAGTGATTGAGAGATTCAAAAAAAATCTTGTATTTTATTCTCTGGTACTGAATAGAAAGTCATCTGTCAAGAATAGCCGTTGGCCTGACATTAATTGCATCCTTCATTGCAAATGACTTCTGGAGAAAAGTCCAAAGAAATATTCCTTAATAATCCATTGAAACTTGGTCCAGAATAAATGAAAACGGCTAGAAAATCTTCTGAATTAATTGCTGAACAACTACTTAACTGTTCTGAATTTGAATCTTGAAAAATCCTTTAACTCATCAGAAAAACGTCGAACTGAGCTCTGCTATCGTTGAACTGAGCTCAGCGATTTGGACTTATACAGCAACAGAGATCGTCGATCTGAGCTCAAAGATCGTCGAACTGAGCTCGCAGATCGTCGAATGGAGTTCGACGATTTGTTGAAGTTGATCTCAGCGATCGTCGAATGGAGTTTGACGATCTGTCGAAGATGAGCTAGACGATCGTCGATTGGAGTTCGACGATTCGTCGTACTGAGCTCGACGGTATGACTTAGTCTTCAAACTGAAAATCCTTGGTCTTGAGGGCAGCTTCCAAATCTACACTTCTAACCCTTAGACTCAATTCTAATTGACCTTTAGAGCTATACATGAGGTCAAAAACAGGTTTCCTAAAGACATAGTGATCCTGACCCAAATTAGTAATAGGGTGTTCCAACAATCTCCCCCTATTTGGGTTAGGATTACTATTTACAGAACTTGGAAAAATTAATAACAACATACAAAGCAACAAAACAGAAAATCAATAAGCAGGACATAGCAGAACCACAGATATATATCATCCCAGACAGAAATCAGAAGTCAAAATGATTGTCAGCTTACATAGTTATTTCTTCTCCTTGCTCTTTATAAGTTTGATTTCTCTATTGGGGTTAAGAGCTTCCTTTTTGGATCTTGTGTCATCTACTGCACCTAAATAGGTTTGCTGTTTGGGCCTTGGAACTACAGCTTCAGGATGCAGCTCCATATATCAATCAGAGTCAAAGAATTTGCTTGAAGCATATCTTTCCAATTCTTTCTTTCTCTGTTCAGACAATGTAGTGATGTTGGAAGAGTCTCTGCCTTGCTCTTTAGCTTTCTTAATTTGGTCTAGTGCAACAAGCTCTTTCATCCTGGCAGTCCAAGAAGTTGGATTATTTTCAGGATCTTCAAAGGGCACTGGTGGCTCATATCTATTGGATGGATTATCCTGAGGAGGCCTGGATGAAACTACTTCCTTTAGCTTATAGGGAAAAAGAACTGAGGTTGTGTCTAATGAGATTTGTACTTCCCTGGAGTAAGGATGTTGCCTTGAATAACATTTTGAATAAACTTGGACTTCCCTTTGATTTCCTTTATAGTTTCCTCTTCTAGATTGAGAACCTCTAGACTGGCTTCCCCTATGATAAGATCTGGCATGAGGCTGATAGGGAGTTTGGCTTTTGGTAGAGGATTGAGCACCCGAGCTTCCACCTGCACCTGCATCAGGAGGCGGTGGTGGAGGAGGATGAGAATGGTGAAACTGGGAAGATCCTTTTTCATACTTCCTCTTTTTCTTCATGGCTTTAAGTTGGTTCTTCGAATACTGCATCCAGTGCTCAGTTATGGGGCAGTCATGAAGAATGTAATATGGAATGCCATTATTGTCCTTGACTTTGGCTGGAGGTACTCTGTTCATGGCTTTGCTCCTTGCCTTTCTCTTTTTGGCAATAGTGGCAGAGGAGTCATCAGAATCTGTCCCGAATTCATCACTTTTAGAACTTTGCTCATCATATAAAGCATCAATCTTTTTCATGTAATCCTTTTGAAGTTGAGTTGAAACAGATGTAGCAGTAGTGGTTGGAGCAGCAGCAGATACAGCACTAGTAGCAGAAGTTGAAGCAGTAGCAGCAACAAACACAGAAGTTGAGGCAGTAATAACAACAGACACAGAAGGTTCTGGAGCAGCATTCTTAGAAGGTATAAAAGCAGTGATATTAGCAGCAGTAATAATAGTAGCAGTAGGGGCAGCAACAGTTTCCGATGAAACACTTTTAGATAGAACAATATCAGCAACATCAGGAATATCATCAGTAAACACTGAAGGCTCAAAATCATGTGCCTCTGTCATCTGTATATCCTTAGAAATTGACTCATCAGCAGTATCAACAATAATATCAACAAAACTTTCAGCAGGAATAGCAGCAGCATATACTTAATTGACAAAAGAATAAATAATGCTGGTGTCACAACATGAGAAGGGCACAAGGGCCTTGGAGAGATCCTCTGGGTGCTGGACAGCAACTCTCTCTGAAAGATAACTGAAGTAGGCTGAATCAAATACTGAAAGTAAGGACCTGATGTCCACTGGGAAGACTGCAACTAGAGGGGGAACTGGAGCTTGAAGAACAGCAGCAGCAGCAACAACAACAATAACTGAAGAAACAGCAGGCAAGCTCACTTCACAAGGCATCTCCCCCTGCCTGGATTCAGATAAGGCTGGATCAAGGCACACTGATGAAGAGATTGCCTGAGGGAAGAGGGAGGATAGCCTGGCAGAAAGGGCTGCCACTGACTGAAGTAATGGAGCCAAGGAGGTCTCCAATAGAAGAGATAGCCTGGGGGCTAGCAATTCATATATCTTGTCAGCTAGGGCTGGAAGATCTATTTGCTCAACAGGGATGTGAGCAGAGGTAGAGGATGGAGGTGGAGCTACTGGTGATGGTGGTGGATAGATGGTGGATGGTAGGAGTGATGGTTGAGGTGTGGGTATAGTGGAGATGGAAGACAGAGGGATTGAGATAGAGGGTGTGAAGGTGGATTGATCAATGATCTCTTGTAGAAGTTCCTGGTAAGATGTTGAGGAGGAGGGTAGCTCAGGAGGAGAGGAGGGTGAATCATCCATGAAGGAATCATCAATAAGGTTGAATGAGGGAATGGAGGGTGATGTGGCAGTGTCTGGTTGAGGGTAGGAATATAATGGATGGAAGATTTCTTCTGTTGTTGGTAGAGTAGGGATTGGAGATGGTATTGATGTTGGAGAAGGGCTGGAGATGATGATGGTGGATGGAGTTTGAATGGTGGATGGAACTGGAGAAGATGGAATTGGAGGAGGAGAGGCAGCAGTAGGCAAGCCATCTGCAGGAGCAGAGACTTGAGGGGAAGTGACTATTACAGTCCTGGTTCCTGAAGGAGTGCTTGAAGAGGGCCTGCTAGGCTTGGTGATCTGCCTGTCCCATTTGCCAAAAAGGGCACATGACAATCTCTTAGATGCATTAATATGTATCTCAGATGATACAAGCAGAGTAGGGCATCTGTTCTGCAGAAAGAGGCCTAGAATCCTCCAAAAATTCACAAAATTCTTATTTATTTTCTTTTTAATC
The DNA here is from genome assembly GCA_039583875.1 of Platanthera guangdongensis. Taxonomy (NCBI): domain Eukaryota; kingdom Viridiplantae; phylum Streptophyta; class Magnoliopsida; order Asparagales; family Orchidaceae; genus Platanthera; species Platanthera guangdongensis. The sequence goes on along the minus strand of CM077148.1, from coordinate 22,479,355 downwards.
AAGTCAAAGAAAACCTCTCCCCATTTCATATTCTTCTTGTCCACTATGGCTCCCATTAAGCATAGCTGATACTTAGAAATAGTATCATGTGCTGAGTGCTTAGCCAACAAAACCTTGCCTACTACATCAGCCAAGAATCTATATTCCACAGATAGGTTCTTCTTCAGCAGCTTGCTAGGGTTAGCCTCAGAGTGACCCATTCTTGCAAGCAAATCAGCAAATTCCTCTCCAGACAGATCAGCAGAATCTCTACCAGAACTTAGCTCAAAAACTTCTGTCAAAATGGTTGGGGTCAAGGGTACCTGGGTGCCAGAAATTGATCCAACTATGGTGTTTTGATCCTGGTTGTGGGCAGTGTAGACCCATTCCTTGATCTCATCAGCAGCAAGTTTGATTCTTGTGGTCATAATGGTAGCAAGTTTCTGCTCCTTGAAGAGCTCCAAAATATCCTGGAAAACTTGATCAGTTGTGCTGAAGGACTCCATGTCAATAACAAAGCCGTCATCAAATTTCATTGCGGCGAGAACAGCAACAAAAACTGCCATGGTTACTTGCAAAAATCAACAAACAAAATGACCAAGTGTAGAAATGTTTGGAGGGAAAGAGAATTTTTGCAGAGAAATCGAAAGAGCAAAGGAGAACGACGGCGAAAAATGAATTTTATATTAGGGTTCGACGCAGAAAAGGAAAGATAGTTGAACTCAGTTCGACGATCGGGGATTCTAAAGGAATCTAAAGAGTCTTCAATATCGTCGATCTCCGTTCGACGATATTGGAGAGCATCGAGCTCTGTTCGACGATCGTTCAGAGAACAAAATCGTCGAGCGCCGTTCGACGATCGTTGACCGGAAGAGATAGTCCAGACTATCTGAGAAGCGCTGAACTCAGGTCGACGATTTCAGAAATCGTCGATCTCCGTTCGACGATCTTGGGGAAAATCGTCGAGCGCATTTCAGAGACCAAAAAACACTCTAGACACTAAGAAAAATCAAGATGTTTGCCTAGTCTTGGTCAATTTTTAAACTTTTAAAATCTTGGATATTATTTTAGACTTCCTCCATCTAACATTCCTAACTGATTTAGGAAGAATGTGTGTTCCTTTTCATCCAAGGGCTTGGTGAAAATATCCCCCTTTGTAAATCAGTTGGGATATATTGCAGTTCAATTTTATTCTTTTCAACATTAACCCTTAAGAAGTGATGCCTAATCTCTATGTGTTTTGTCCTACTATGGAGGACTGAATTTTGGGCTATAGAAATAGCACTGGTGTTATCACAAAAGATTTTAGACTTCTCTAAGTTGTAGCCATAGTCTAGGAGTTGGTTTTGAATCCACAAGATTTGTGAACAACAACTGCCTGCAGCCATATATTCAGCTTCAGCAGTTGAAGTTGACACAGAAGTTTGTTTCTTACAAAACCAAGAGACAAGTCTGTCACCAAGGAACTAACAAGTTCCACTGGTGTTTTTCCTGTCAATTCTGCATCCAGCATAATCAGCATCAGAAAATCCAGTTAAATCAAATGCTGAATCTTTTGGATACCAGAGACCTAGATTTGGACAACTTTTAACATACCTGAGAATCCTGTTTACTAATGTTAGGTGTGACTCTCTAGGGCTTACTTGGAACCTAGCACATATACATGTAGCAAACATTATATCTGGTCTACTAGCTGTAAGGTACAGTAAAGAGCCAATCATTGCTCTATATGTTGTCTGATCAACAGGTTTCCCATGTTCATCAACATCCAATACAACATTGGTAGGCATATGTGTTTGCATACAAGATGCTTCAGACATGCCAAATTTCTTAACCAATTCATTTGCATACTTGGTTTGGGAAATTGGATGGTCTCTTGATGTTACTAAATCAACAGGGGGTGTTGATTGTTCACCAACCTGTGTTGTTGTTTCCTCTTGTGGTACAACAACTGGCTCTTCAAGTTGTTTCTCTTCAATGTGTTGAATACTTTCTTCATCCTCACTGCTTTCCTCTTTTTGAGTAACCTGTAACTTGTTCAAGTCTTCAACAAGAGAGTGTTCCTGCAAAGGTGTTATGGTAGAAGTGTTCTTTCCTTTTACCTGTCAACACAGTTGTGTTGTCCTCTGACTTGATTTTGCATAATGCTTTGCTGAAGGTCACCTGTTAGCCTTCATCACATAGCTGACTGATGCTTATCAAATTGTGCTTCAGTCCTTCCACATAAACTACCTTCTTAAATGTCACTGATCCAATCTGGACTGCACCATATCCTTTAGTTTATCCAAAGTTTGAATCACCAAAAAAAACTTTGGGTCCAAGCTTGGCTTTAAAGGATGTGAGGTTGTCCTTATTTCCTGTCATGTGCTTAGAGCACCCACTATCCAAGTACCATTGCTGGTTTGATGTTGTATAGGTCTTCACCTGCACATAAAATAATTCATTTGTTTGTGACCCAGTTTACCTTGGGCCTAGGTTGATAACCTTTAAACTTAGAAATGAAAGACATCCCAGGTTGACTCTTATAACCTTCAGGATGATATCTCCTTGGAGGAATTATCCATTCAGTATAAGGGTTAAAGATTTGGGATGAAGGACCCCTAGGATTGGATTTTGATTTGCCCTTGAAAGAGTTTCCAGAGCTCTGATCTCTGTTCGACGATTGTGGAGCTGCGTTCGACGATCTTGGGTCAGATCGTCGAGCTCCGTTCGACGGTCGACTATGGCAGAGTTCAGGAATTAGAGATCGTCGACCTGAGTTCGACGATTTTGCCTGAGATCGTCGATCTGCGTTCGACGATCGTCGAGCTCCGTTCGACGATTTCTGCTGGGACTTGGTTTTCTTAGGCAGATCAGAATTTTTCCTAGCTACCTCTACAACTCCCTTCTCTTTATCAGAAATGAACTTGATTGGGGTTGTTAGAACTATAGGTTGGCTGGATGAAGCACCCAAGCCCAGTGTACAATTAAATCTGGAGTTCACTGTGCTTATGATGTCCATCAGCTTGATACTTCTCTCATTAAGGGATTCTTCAAGCTTCTTGGCCTCAGATAGCTCACCTTTCAGTGAAGCTATCTACTCCCTACAGCACTCCAACTCCTGAGAGAGTTTGAGGTTTTCTGACTTTAAGGTATTATGTTCATACAATTGATTTTTGAGAGAAATAATTTCCTTCTCAGATTTTAGCAAGTCCAAACATAATGATTTAAACTCAGATTTAAAGTCCTCTGAATTGAAATCAAAAGAACTGATTACCTGGTCCTCTTCAAGTTGAGTCTCTGAATCTGCCTCTGAGTCTTCTTCATCTGAATTATGTTGTGAGGCATTGATTGCCATCATGTAGAACTCCTTCTCTTCTGCATCATCTTCATCATCACTGGAGCTGGATGAGGCTTCTGATTCCTCTTCAGTTTCACTCAAGGATTCAGCAACAAATCCCTTCCTAGTGTGTTTGTTTTTGCTTGAGGAGGGTTTCTCATTGCCATTCCTCTTGAAGTCTTTCTCCTTTCTTCTTTCTTTCTTGTCCCTTGTGTCCTTGTTTTTGTTTTCTGGATAATCAGGTACAATGTGCCTTGGTTTCCTGCAAGCAAAGCAGACAATTTCCTTATTATTAGACTTATCATACCTTGGCTTATCATGCTCCTTGTATGATCTCTTTCTGAAGTCCTTTCTGGCCATCTTGTAGAATCTTTTGGCCAACAGACTGAACAGTTCATCATTGCATGTGACTTTGTCTTCATACTGATCTTCAGTTGCTTTGAAGGCTATTGTCTTCTCTTTTATTGTGGCTGCTGAAGCAGCCTTCTACTCTTCTTCTCTGTTTTTGATTAGTAGCTCATAAGATTTGAGCTTGCCCAAAAGAGCTTCTATGGTGATCTCATTCAAACTTCTGGCATCCTTGATTGGCCAGATTCTTGAATCCTAAGTGCTAGGGAAGCACATTAAAATTTTGTCATTAAGTTCAGTCAGTGAGATCTCCTTATCCAAGGTCCTGAGTTCACTGACTATCAGACTAAGTCTATTGTACATATCTCCAACTGATTCAGCTTCTCCCTTCTTGAAATTCTCATATTGAGATATGAGGTGGGATCTCCTATCCTTTCTCTCATCAGCTAAGCCTGAGACTATTTCAGAGAGTTTATCCCAGATTTCCTTTGCTGAATTGCATTCAACCACCTTTTGAAAGATGTCATAAGACATGGTCTGGGCTAAGATGTTCATAGCCTTGGTATCGGCTACCATCCACTTCTTGATATCAGCATCTGTTCCTGATGGAGGTGGAACAACATTTGTACTTAAGTTCTCTGGAGGTCTTGGACAAACTGTCAAAACAGAATTAAAAATATCCTCGTCAATAGAATTCATGTATAATCTGATCCTTGCTTTCCAAAGTGCAAACTTGGACAGATTGCACACTGGAGGTCTGGTGCTAGCATAATCTTTGTTTTGGGCCATGATTTATGAAAACAAGATCTAATAATAAACTCAAAAGAAAACAGATCTAACTAGAAATCTTTTGGTTCAGGTGTTAGCCTGTGCAACCACCAAGGTGTAGTACGTTTAACCAACCTCCCTCTGATACCAATTGAAAGTGCAGCTAGGTCTGATATACTCTAGAGGGGGGGGGGGGTGAATAGAGTATATGATGCTTGAAAACGTTTTACAACAATTGTTGTAATCTGAGTGAACAGGGAAGCAACTATTAAATCTAATCACAAAATAACCTACAACAAAAATTAATCACAGATCTAAACTAATCACAAAATAATCACAGCCAGAAACAAAAGATAAAGACAAGCAAGCCAGAAGACACAAGGAGCTATAGTGGTTCCCCTAAACTTGGGTACACCCACTCTTCTACCACCCTAGGTAGGAATCCACTGTAGGATGAGTTGATTAGGTGTCCTGGGAACCAATGAGCTTTTGATAAGGTGCTCAAAAACCAAATCAGATTTTTTTGATCAGGTGTCTTGCCACCAATGAGCTTTTGACAAGGTGCTCAAAAACCAAGCACAAACTTTTGAAGGGAGTTTGAAAAACCCTTTACAGAGATGGGGATGAGAGAGTTATGGAAGTCTTCTCTTTCTCAAAACAGCTGAGAAGACTATGTGGATTTTATGTTGTCAAAGCTCCCCCTGAGTTCTTGAGATGTTCAGGAAATGAAGCTTTGCTGTAGGGTGATAGGCCTTCAGAAGTTGATCTCCAGCAAATGATGATTTCAGCAACAGCTGAAATGTTAGGTGTCTGGAGTCTTTGAGAGTTGTTGGCCTTGAACACTTGAATCACAAGAGATCAGAAGATTTCAGAAGGTTTGATCTCCTTGGATGTGTGTTATTGTATAAATTCTTTGAGACAAAGAATGTTTTCTTCTTGTTCTTCTTATCTGTATTGTCTCTTCTGATCTTTGTTCTAAGTGATTGAGAGATTCAAAAAAAATCTTGTATTTTATTCTCTGGTACTGAATAGAAAGTCATCTGTCAAGAATAGCCGTTGTCCTGACATTAATTGCATCATTAATTGCAAATGACTTCTAGAGGAAAGTCCAAAGAAACATTCCTTGATAATCCCTTGAAACTTGGTCCAGAATAAATGAAAACGGCTAGAAAATCTTCTGAATTAATTGCTGAATAACTCGTTAACTGTTCTGAATTTGAATCTTGAAAAATCCTTTAACTCATCAGAAAAACGTCGAACTGAGCTCTGCTATCGTCAAACTGAGCTTAGCGATTTGGACTTATACAGCAACAGAGATCGTCGATCTGAGCTCAAAGATCGTCGAACTGAGCTCGTAGATCATCGAATGGAGTTCGACGATTTGTTGAAGTTGAGCTCAGCGATCGTGGAATGGAGTTCGACGATCTGTCGAAGATGAGCTACACGATCGTCGATTGGAGTTCGACGATTCGTCGTACTGAGCTCGACGATATGACTTAGTCTTCAAACTGAAAATCCTTGGTCTTGAGGGCAGCTTCCAAACCTAGACTTCTAACCCTTATACTCAATTCTAATTGACCTTTAGAGCTATACAGGAGGTCAAAAACAGGTTTCCTAAAGACATAGTGATCCTGACCCAAATTAGTAATAGGGTGTTCCAACAGAGACTATACATTTAAGATCCACTATGTGCCTGGTAAAGGGAATGCGGTTCCGGATGCGCTGAGTCATCGGGCCCCAGCTCAGGCCAATTGGATATCGAGGCATGATGAGCGGTTGGTGCCGGAGTTGGAGGCGTTGGGGATTGTTTGTGTAGATAAGCAATCAAATGCTGAAGCAGTACTGAATTGGACTGAAGTCCAATATGACCTGGCTGATCGGATTCAGCAGGCTTTGGATATGGATGTCTATATGAAGCTGTTCATGGTAGAGGCTCTGGATGGGTCAAATTCCCAATTCGTCGTGGAGGACGGATTACTTTGGAAAGACGATCGTCTGTGCGTCCCAAGTGTGGGCAATTTGAGGGGTGGAATTGTTATACGAGGCACACCATACCAAGTACTCAATTCACCCGGGGAGCACAAAGATGTACCGCGATGTAAAGAAACTGTTTTGGTGGCCGGGCTTGAAGAAATATGTGGCGCTCTACATGGCGAAGTGCCAAACTTGCGCCTTGGTGAAGGAAGAATGCCAAAAGCCGGGAGGATTTCTTAAGTCCTTGCCTATTCCGGAGTGGAAATTCGACGACATCTCTATGGACTTTGTCCACGGTTTGCCAAGGTCGCAAAAGGGGAACGACGCCATTTGGGTGGTCGTAGATCGGTTAATGAAGATGTCGCATTTCATTCCGCATAGGAAGGATGATCCGGTGGAGAAGTTGGCAAAACTATATGTGGATAATATAGTACGGCTTCACGGTGTGCCCCGCAGCATCATGAGTGACCGAGATGGGCGGTTCACGTCCAATGATTGGATGCTAGTGCAACAAATGTTGGGAACAAAGTTGAAATTCATCACAGCCTTCCATCCGCAAACGGATGGGCAGACCGAGAGGGTCAATAGAATCATGGAAGACATGCTTCGCATGTGTGTCTTGGATTTTGGAAAGCAATGGGAAGACCACCTTTATTTGGTGGAGTTTGCATATAGTAATAGCTACCAGGCGAGTATTCAGATGGCGCCCTTTGAGGCCCTATATGGTAGAAAATGTCGCACGTCGTTATCTTGGCTAGAAATGGGTGAGTCAAAGTTGTATAAGCGATTAGAAGTGGAGGATGCTACTTCTTTGGTGAGAACCATTTGGGAGAGGTTGCTTATCGCTCAGGACAGACAAGCGAAGTACTATAATACCAAGCACAGGAACGTGGAGTTCGTTGTGGGCGATTGAGTGTACTTAAAGATCAAGTCGTTCAAGGGTGTCTCACGGGTGAGGCGATTGAAAAAGCTAAGCCCGAGCTACCTTGGGCCGTTTGAGGTTCTAGAGCGAGTGGGTGAAGAAGCCTATCGGTTGAAGCTTTCAGTGGAGCTTGGTGGATTACATGATGTATTCCATATTTCGGTGCTTCAGAAGGCGGTACAAGAGCCTATGCAAGTGATCGCGGTTGATCAAGTGCCGGTGGATAGTGGGCTGACGACAAAAGTCAAGCCCGTGCGAATTGAGGACTCGCATGTCAAGCGGCTATGCAATAAAGAGATCAGGATGTTCAAGGTCCAGTGGGACAATTACGGTCGTGAGGAGCTCTCTTGGGAGCGAGAGCAGACTATGCTTGACGAGTATCCGGAGTTGTTCCGCTCAGCTTCAAATTTTGTTTTTGTACATGTCTTTCCTTTATATAATTTCGTGGACGAAATTCATTTAAGAGGGGGAGAGTTGTAACGCCCTGAAACTCAAAAGAGCGACGGGGGACGTTTTAGGCCAGTTTTGGGTTCTGGCAGGAGGCACACGGCCTAGGACACGGGCGTGTCCCAGGGCGTGTCAGGCTTGTGTCGACACTCAGCTAGCGAAGTCGACATTTTGCTCTCGACATTGTGTCGAGACAGGGCACACGGCCTGAGACACGGGTGAAAGATATGGTACCTACACACCTAGAGGGGGGGGGCGTGAATAGGTGACCTAATCCTTTTTAAACTTTATTGGCAGCAATCAGTTAAAATCACAGATTTCTAACTATGTTATCATAACAAACACACAACATTCACAGCAAATCTCAACACAGCACAGCAGACACAATGTTTTATAGTGGTTCCCCAAGATATGGGTACATCCACTTTCCCCCTTCGCCTATTTAGCAGTGTACTAGATTCGGCCAAACTTCTCCACTATCTCAGAACCCAAATTGGTTCCTACACCTCAGACCCAAAGCCTTACAACTTAGCTTTATCCCAAAGCCTACACTCAGCCACAAAGGCCTACACTCAGCCAATCAAGGCCTACACTCAGCCAACCAAGGCCTACACTCAGAGATCTCAATCTCCTACACTCAGGCTCTCAAGCCCTACCCACAGCCTTTATAATTATAGGCTTACAATTCACTCAGATCCAAAGGATCCTACAAGTTAAAAAATGTATTATAAATAATAACTCAACAACTCAGAAACAAGAGAGGGGAGTTGAGAGTTTCTTGATGAGTTCTTGGAAGAACTCAGCTGGATTCAATTTGACTTAGCTTTCTTCAAAGATTCTTGAGTAGAACTGAATAAGAATGAATCCTCCTGCAGTTGATCCTTGACCTCTGCCACTTAAGATCCAGAATTAATCTGAATCCTTCTTCTCAGCCTAGTTCCAAAGGCTGATTTCTTGGATGGAGCCCTCTCTCTCCAACTTCTTAGATCTGCACTTGGACTGCAAGATCTTCTTGAGTTGATACTCTGTGTACCACTTTAATAGTTTGTTTTTCAACAATCTGAACTTCTTAACAACAGTTTCTGTAAACTGTATGAGCCTATTTATAGGCCTTCTTCATGGTAACCGGCTGGTCCGGTTCATAACTGTCTTCTGACATCTCTTACAGGTGTTGTAGACCGGCTGGAATGGCAGCTGTCATGTCATCCAGTCATTTCTTGAAAATCTCTAACTGTCTGAAAGTGTCGAGACTTTCTGTCTTTAAGTGTCGACACTTATAGTCCAAGTGTCGACACATGTTGTGTAAGTGTCAACACAAGTCTACAAGGTGTCGACACAACTCCTTGTCTGTCTCGACACAGATTCTTCTTCAGGTGTCGACACTGAAATTGAGTGTCGACACAAGTACTTGATCTTCTATCTGTAGCTGAATTCTTCTAAGTGTCGACACATCACCTTTGTGTTGACACAACTTCTTGTGTTGAATCTGTTAAGTGTCGACATTGCTTCTTGGTGTCGACACATAGTCTTCTATGTTGATACTTGCTCAGTGTCGACACAGCTCCTTGTGTCGACACTTGATTCTTCTGTTGAGACTTCAGCTGAGTGTCGACACATTCCCTTAGTGTCGACATTTGTACTTAGAATATTTTGTTGATAATTCTGTTCTTTGCTAAGTGTCGACACTGCTCCATGTGTCGACACTTTCTTCAAGTGTAGAGTCTTCAGCTGAGTGTCGACACATTATTCTAGGTGTCGACACTTACTTCAAATGTTGACTCTTCTGATGAGTGTCGATACTTTGTTCTTGGTGTCGACACTTACTTCAAGTGTTGACTCTTCTTGTTGTGTCGACACATTATTCTGGGTGTCGACACTTTAACTTAGTCTCTGCTGACTTTTGCTGAGTGTCGACATGTAACGCCCCCACCTGTCACATGACATATAACGGTGGGTCCGGCCGGGGCCCCACGCCATATAGCACAGACAAGCAAAGGAGTCACGTGTGGAAATCAAACTCTACTCGTGTCCTTAACTCAGTCCATTCTAGCGCAGCAGTTTTTCTTGTTAACATGAACTCAAACCAGAATGTCCACATGTATATAAAACCACCAGGAATGTATACAACTCACACACCCTGGCCTTATGGCCTTACAAGTTTCTCTTTACATAACAACAATTTCGTACATCGGCACGCAGGCCGGCCACACATGAAATCCAACCACGATTCTTCACATGGCCTTCAAGGGCCTATATCAGCAAGCTCTCTATTCCACGTAGACCATTCAAGCCGCAACACCTGCAATGTCACAACCCGCATTTTCTCCGAAATTTTAGAAGTATCAGAGTAGAAGAAAACGCGCGTTGTGATGCCACGTCGGACAGGGGATAACTGTCGACGCTCAGGCAACCACTAACTGCTCAGACTAAGAAGGTTCAAAACTTGAATGATGTGAAAACCAATTATATTTTTTTGAGGCCGTATCCCTCGGCTTCGTGGATCAACTAGTCCACCCTTTCAAAATTATACTTATACGTAGCGGAAAATACTTTATTCATTTTTTTTAGCATCCTAAGAGAGTGCTTACGCGTCCCCAGGGGACGCCTAAGGCTATGCAAAACCCTAGGTTTAATTTATATATCATATATAGGAAATACCCCTTTTTCTTTTACGCGGTTTGAAAATAGTGATTAAGCTCTTTAGAAAGGAAAACATGATGCCTATATTTTTGATATGATAGTTATTTTCTTTTATAGGTTTTAAAATAACTAGCAACCTAACATAAATCATCCCATAAGCAAGTTGAATAAACTCCAAAACAGGAAATATAGCAGTATAAGCAGAGTACAAGCATCAAAAGAGAAACCACCAGTGGGCGCCAACAACTGACACGAACCCACTGGTGAGTAAGTATATCTGTACTACAAATCTAAAGGAACTACCTCCCAGGAGTGAGGAGAAGAAACTCGGCAACTGCTATAGCACTAGCAAACTCCAAAAGAACCCTAGCCGCTCAGCCGGCTATAAACCTGAACCTGAGGCATTCAAAGAAGAGAACGCCTCAGCAAAGCAATATATGAATATGGAAATGAAACAATAGCATAAAAAGAAGTGAAACAGGTAAGAGCTAGGTAAACGAGTGCAGGAAAAAAAATACTCGCCATGAGTGAGTAAAAAGGGGGGTGCACCAAGTGCACGGGGGAGGTCAAGCCTCTCACATATCTGCAGGAAGGATTAGCAAAGTAATAAATCCAGGTATAAAGCTAGAGCAGGAAGAGTCACCTAGTACTGGAGACGGACAAAAAGGTCAGAAAAAGGGGCCTAGACTGGTGGCAACGGTCCAACCACGTCTCACAGGCCTAAACATCTCAAGGTGCTGTGGTGGTGGCATCGGTCCAACTCAACCAAACAGCTCACATTGTCTTAATAAGACAAGAAGTAAAACAAGGGTGGCGGCATCGGTCCGACCCACCTCAAAATCACATCCTACTCCAACACTATGTGACTCGGAAAAACCCTCACTAGTGGTTCCATGAACCACCGAGAAGTCACACCGGACACTACGCACTCTCGAGCGACCCACCTAAGAGTCTTATATTCATACCAACGGACTAGACATCGACTTCGCCCAAGCAAGAGGGTTAACACAATTAAATTGAAGGTGAAACGAATCCTAGTTTGAGTAAGTATTTTGATACTAAACGCGTTCCGATAATGTGATATTAAATACGACAAGGTGACTTGACCTCCAACTAAAACCTTAAAGTTAACCTACTACCACCGTACACATTTAGCTTGCTACATCTCATAAACACTATATTTGGGTGGTTCGATACCTACATTAGCAAGGGGCTTAACACTAATGCGAAAAAGGGAATTGACACCAAAAGAAAACGTCAAGAGGGTTGGGTGGCTTCGATACCCATCCGATTTTCTTTGGGACAACCAAGGGGGGGTGGCAATTACGACAACATCCTTGCCATTAATAATAATGAAATCACCTCCATATTTCCTAGTGCCGAGATCATATCAAAGTTCTAAATGCTGAAATAATATCAAGATCATATCAAAATCATAACAAGAATTTCTCATGTACTAAGTAACAACTAGCATGAAGAAAAATTTTCTTTGGCAAGAGAGTCCTTGCCTTGGTCTTAGAAGAAGATTTCGGCCAGCAGCGGGTCTAGGAAACCTGGACAAACCACCAAAAAATCGGGCTAGGAGGAACCGACCAGCACTCAATCGGCCCGCAAACTCAACCACAAGGAGAACCTGGACAGAAATTAGGGTAGGAATCTCCGTTACTGCTTGGAAAAACGGAAGATGAAGAGATCTGACCGGGAAGAACATGGAGGAAATCTCAAGATAGATACCTTGGAATGGAGATCTTGACTGGAGGAGTCCGGATCCGGCCTCGAACTGGAGATCCGGGCTGATTTGGGCCGGCGAACGGGGGCTGCGGGGCTTCCGCCGCTTCTCCTTCTTCCGCTCGGGTTCCTTGCAGCCGACGGGTTGGGGGGAAATTCTAACCTAACCGATTGCATATGACTATATATATAAACCTATTATTTACATACACCTACTTATATATTTGCACACCACACTCTCACATATATATTTACACACACACAAAAATACACATATATATACATATATTTATACATACTCATAAATACACACATATATATATATATTCCTACACACACATATAAATATACTTATTAACTGACTAAGACAACCGCTAACCACACTAGCTACAAGCACTAAAATACATGTACACGTCTATTACCATGCATTCGCGCACACAAATTTTCCACCCCGGACGCAAGCACACGCACGCGCACGTACAACTTACAAACCTTGCAAGCACGTGCACGTGCAATTACGCAACGGCACGCCCAAATCGCTCGCTATGCCCTAAATGCGTAAACATGCAAATACGCTCACATAAATGACGGCTCGCTAACTAGCGACCGTCGGAAAGGCGCAAAAACTAACGTTCTCGGATTCCGACCAAATCCGCACCGTAGCTAAACACTCGGGCTACGAAAACATCGGCGAAGTCGGACACAACCTCCGACGACCACACACTTGGGCATACCCCGCCCGAAGCCAAAGTACAGGGATTCCCTAAGAGGCTCAGCCGGGTCTCCAAAACAGACACCGACTAGCTGGGGAAACCATACAACAGGCTATAACCTCTAAGAACACCTAACGAGGTACTCTAACAACGGCACGAGCCGGGAATGCGTCAACATAACGCCAAACGAGGACTCAAATAGTTGCCGAAAATTCGGGGGCGTTACAGTCACTCCACCTAAAAGAAAGTTTCGTCCCGAAACTTTACGTACACTACCTCTACTATAGCAGGAAAGTAACAATATAAAAGTTACTAGAAATAAAACATACCCAACAAATCAGGAGAACAGGCGAGGGTAAGCCTCCCTCATCGCCGACTCTAGCTCCCAAGTCGCGCTTTCCAAATCTTGATTCTTCCAGAGAACCTTCACCATCGGGATAGACTTCGACCGCAGCACCCGGTCCTAAGTATCCAAGATGCGGATCGGCACCTCGACATACGAGAGATTGGGTTCCAACTGGGGCACGACATCCAAGACTTGCCCTCTACTCCGCACACACTTTCGCAGCTGGCTCACGTGAAAGACATTATGCACGCCTGGGAAGTTGGCGGGTAGATCCAACCTATATGCTGCCACACCAATACGCTCCAAAATTCTGAATGGGCCCACATACCTCGGATCCAGCTTACGGTTCTTACCGAACCTCTTCACTCCAACCATCGGAGACACCTTCAAGAAAACCAAATCCTCTACCGAAAATTCCAGATAAGACCTACGCCGGTTGGCATTTTTCTCATATCTCTCCTGAGCTAACCGAAGCTTTTCCCGAATGAGCTTCACAGCAACCTCCATTTCCTCGAGAGCATCAGGACCCAACAAATGCCTCTCACCGGCCTCAGTCCAAAACAACGGAGTTCTGCAGCGCCTCCCGTATAATGACTCGAAGGGAGCCATTTGCAAGCTCTCTTGGTAACTGTTGTTGTAGGCAAACTCCATGAGCCGCAAACGCTCATCCCAAGCTCCACCGTGATCTAGAATGTAGCACCTGATCATATCCTCCACAATGCGGTTCACACGCTCGGTCTGCCCATTTGTCTGAGGGTGGTAAGCGGTAGAATATCTCTAGTCTGTGCCCAAACCCTCCTGCAAACTCTTCCAGAAACGGGAAGTAAATCTGGAGTCTCGGTCTGAAATGATGCTCACGGGAACTCCATGCAATCGGATGACCTCACTCAAATACAGCTCTGCTATCTTCTTCATCGGGTAGTCGATCTTATAAGGTACGAAGTGCGCACACTTCGTCAATCGGTCCACGATCACCCAAACTGAGTCAAATCCTCTTGGAGATCTTGGTAAGCCCGTGATGAAGTCCATAGAGATACTTTCCACTTCCAAGTCGGGATTTCCAAAGGAGTCAGCTTTCGACCAGGCCTCCCATGATCGGCCTTCACCCGCTTGCAAGTGTAACATTCAGAAACATACCGAGCTATATCCCCTTTCATACCTTGCCACCAGGCGATCTACTTCAAATCATGATACATCTTTGTGGATCCCGGGTGGTAGGCAACACTGGATCCATGAGCCTCTTTGCATACCGTGCTAATGATGTCTCCAACCGCGGGGATGCAAAACCTGCCGCGGTACTTCAAGGTACCCGAATCGTCGATGGAGAAATCCGGCAACTCCCCTCTCTCAGCCCTGAGGTACAGGTGTAACAAATCTGGATCCTCCTTCTGGTGCAACCTGGTGAGCGAAATCCAAGATGGCTCTGCCACTGCCAAACTGCTTTGCAAATCACAGCCTCCCACAGAGATGTCCATCAACAAGAACTCTTCCACTAAACGGTCCGCCGTGAGGTTGAAGATCTTCCCTGTCTTGCGGCTCAGGGCGTCGGCCACCACATTGGCCTTGCCTGGATGGTACTGGATCTCCACGTCATAATCGGCCACGAACTCTAGCCACCGTCGCTGGCGCAGATTCAGCTCCTTCTGAGTAAACACATACTTCAGACTCTTATGATCTGTGAAAATCTTGCACTGGGCCCCATAGAGTAGATGCCTCCACAGCTTCAACGCAAAAATCACCGCCGCAAACTCGAGGTCATGCGTAGGATAATTCCGCTCGTGAGTCTTCAACTGCCGCGACCCATACGCGATCACCTTCCCCTGTTGCATCAACACGCCTCCGAGCCCAACATGTGAGGCATCCACATATACATCATAGTCCTTGCCCTCCGTAGGCAATGTCAAAACAGGAGCAGTGCACAATCTCCTCTTTAGCTCCAGAAAGGCCTCCTCGCACTGCTCACTCCAGATGAACGCCGCATGCTTCTGCGTCAACTTAGTCAAGGGTGCTGCCAAGGTAGAAAAGCCCTCAACAAACCTTCGATAATAGCCGGCCAACCCCAAGAAGCTCCTGATCTCCTTGGGTGTGCTCGGCCTATGCCAATCCATCACTGCAGAAATCTTCACCGGGTCCACTGAAATGCCATCCTTGTTCACCACATGACCCAGGAAGGATACATGAGGCAACCAGAACTCACATTTGCTCAACTTGGCGTACAACTGATGATCTCTCAAGGCAGATAACACCAACCGTAAGTGCTGATCATGCTCCGCAGCATCCCTTGAGTAAATCAGAACGTCGTCTATGAATACGACCACAAACTTGTCCAGAAAATCCTTGAACACCCGGTTCATCATGTCCATGAATGCTGATGGCGCGTTGGTCAACCCGAAAGACATAACTAGGAACTCGAAATGTTCATGCCTCGATCGAAACGCCGTCCGTGGAATGTCCGACTCCCGGATTCTGAGCTGATGATATCCTGATCGAAGGTCAATCTTGGAGAACACAGAACTGCCATGTAACTGATCGAATAAGTCGTCGATTCTGGGCAGGGGGTACCTGTTCTTGATGGTGACTTTATTCAACTCCCTATAGTCGATGCAAAGGCGCATCGAACCATCTTTCTTCTTCACGAAAAGAACTGGTGCACCCCAGGGCGACGAGCTCTGCCTTATGAAACCCTTCTCCAATAACTTATCCAACTGGGTACACAGCTCCTCCAGCTCTCGCGGGGCCATCCGGTACGGCGCCTTAGCAATAGGACGCGTACCCGGCTCCAAATCAATCACGAACTCGACATCTCTTTCCGGGGGAAGACCGGGAAGGTCGCTAGGGAACACATCAGAAAACTCACGGACAATAGGAATCTCATCCAACAACGACACACTGCTAACCGTCCCCAACACCGAGACTAAGCAAGCAAAACAATCAGGACTGAATAACCTCTGAGCACATACCGCAGAAATCGCCGGAGAGGCCTGGCGCGGATCGCCATAAATACTCCCAGGCTGACCGTTGTCCTTCTTGAAATCCAAATGCTTACCCCTGCACTCGATCACTGCATCGTATCTGGACAACCAATCCATACCCAGGATGACGTCGAAATCTTCCAAGTCTATAACCTTCAGATCCGCCTTGGCTGGGAAATCCCCCAACATAATAGGACAATCCAGGATGCCCTGATCTGATATCACAGAATCACCCGAGGGGAATTTGACGCAAAAGGCATCACCGACACGATCAAGAACCAGCTGGCACCGCTCTACAAAGGCCCTAGCCACAAATGAGTGGGTGGCACCTGAGTCAAAGAGAACGCGCGCCCAGCGGTTCTTTACCTTAAAACTCCCTATATAAATATCAACGGGGAATTGCACAGTCAATACAGAAAACAAAAGCCAAACTAAACTGCAATGAAAGTAAAAGACTAGCAAGAAGGTTTACCTGAAATGACTTGCGTCGAAGTTTGAGCCTCCGCTGAAGATATCACGTTCAGCTTCCCTTTGTCTCTATCCATAGACTGAGGCGGTGGCAACGCCTGAAGAGGAACTGGTCGGTGCACAGACTGGAGCTGCGGGAATCGGGCCTTGGTATGACCTTTCTGTCCGCACTGATAGCAGACCTTGTCCTTCAACCAGCAACGGGCAACATCATGCCCCTCTTTCTTGCACAAAGCACACACCGCATTCTGTCTGGGAGCATCCTGTATAGCATGCACATGCACCTTCTGCGCCGCAACCCTCTTGAAACATCTCTCAGCAGGATGGCCCGATCGGCCGCAAAAACTACAAACCTCCTTGCTCCTCTTCCCCGAAGGAGCACCAGACACTTGGGGGCTCCTTGCCTCAGCAGCTTTCCTCTTCTCATTCCTCGCCTACTGTCCTCTATGCTTCGCGTTCTCGATGGCCTCTACCTTCAAAGCGGCCTCCACTGCCCCAGCATAACTCACTGCTCCATGAGCCACCGCTAGCTGCTGTACCTCGCTCCGTAGGCCACCGAGGAACCGCTTTGCTCTATCCTCCTCTGAGCTCACCAAACTGGGGGCAAAGCGACTAAGTTTGCTGAACTCAATCTCATACTCGCTGACTGAGAGCTGCCTCTGCTTCAGATGTAAGAAGTCATTCATCAGCCTGTCTCGCTCCACTGACGGTAGAAATTTCCGCATCAAGATCTCCTTGAAGGAAGCCCAAGTGCTTCCTCCTACCATTCCCTCCTTCTCCCTCATCCACCAGCTCTTCGCTAACCCCTTCAGCTGATAGGCGGCCAGCATCACCTTCTGATCATCAGACACTCCAGAGTAGTGAAACATCTCTTCTATGGTGATCAACCAGTCATCCAATATCATGAAGTCCGCCTTACCATCGTAGGTAGGGGGCGCAGTCGCTGGAACTGAGTGATGAAAGCCATCTCTGGGGGTACCACCACTGGAGGCACCAAAGGGGCTGGAGGTGCAGGAGGTGCGGGAACAGCTAAACCCGCAGCAGGGTCCTGCGCTCTCGGGGCTAGTCCTGCCACCACAGACAACAGGGACTGGATCTGAGACTGAACGTCCACCATCTGCCTCGATAGAGCCTCATTGCTCTGCCTCAGACTTTCCATAACTGTACCGCTTTGAGTACCAGAAGACCCGCCCTCGGATTGGGGAGTCGATCTCGCCACTCTACGCTTAGGCGCCATCCTAAAAAGATCAACAAACGAACATCAGAACCTAGTTCAACTACTATGACAAAAAAACAGGTACAGACAAACCTACATAAGTACTTGCTTTCACTGCCAACTTGCTCTGGGGTTTTTTTTTATATATGTATATATATATTTATATAGGGGAAATAATGTCATGCTTAACCTAAGATGGTTCACCACCATCACACTAACTCTTGTGCCTAAGTCGAGCATGCATGAATTTTTAATCTCCTTTTGACTCAAAACCATGTGTGTACATATGTCATCCTGCAAGTCTTTAGCTTGGCACGTTGTGCTTATGCAATGTTATGCTATGCATGATTGTGCTATGCATTCTAAAAAGGCCCTAATGCATGTTATGAGCGGCGTACACATGAAAATGTTATGCATCCCATAATACATAACATTTTCATGCAACGAAAAAGAAAACGTGCTAGTCGCATTCATGTGGTGAGGTTATGCATCCCATACTACATAACCCTCACATGTTGCCTCCTATGGTGGATCCATATACGAACACATATTATGCATCCCATACTACATAATATGCCTCGTATACTTCATGTTATGCTATGAGTGTAGTGTTCGTGCTTCAGCCAAGACGTGCCGATGACATATCGGTGTGTGTATGACATGGTGCTAGACTTCTAATACCTACAAGGAAAGGTTGCCCGACAAATTTGTCAAGCAACCTCCCTCTGATACCAACTTTCACAACCCGCATTTTCTCCGAAATTTTAGAAGTATCAGAGTAGAAGAAAACGCGCGTTGTGATGCCACGTTGGACAGGGGATAACTGTCGACGCTCAGGCAACCACTAACTGCTCAGACTAAGAAGGTTCAAAACTTGAATGATGTGAAAACCAATTATATTTTTTTGAGGTCGTATCCCTCGGCTTCGTGGATCAACTAGTCCACCCTTTCAAAATTATACTTATACGTAGCGGAAAATACTTTATTCATTTTTTTTAGCATCCTAAGAGAGTGCTTACGCGTCCCCAGGGGACGCCTAAGGCTATGCAAAACCCTAGATTTAATTTATATATCATATATAGGAAATACCCCTTTTTCTTTTACGCGGTTTGAAAATAGTGATTAAGCTCTTTAGAAAGGAAAACATGATGCCTATATTTTTGATATGATAGTTATTTTCTTTTATAGGTTTTAAAATAACTAGCAACCTAACATAAATCATCCCAGAAGCAAGTTGAATAAACTCCAAAACAGGAAATATAGCAGTATAAGCAGAGTACAAGCATCAAAAGAGAAACCACCAGTGGGCGCCAACAACTGACACGAACCCACTGGTGAGTAAGTATATTTGTACTACAAATCTAAAGGAACTACCTCCCAGGAGTGAGGAGAAGAAACTCGGCAACTGCTATAGCACTAGCAAACTCCAAAAGAACCCTAGCCGCTCAGCCGGCTATAAACCTGAACCTGAGGCATTCAAAGAAGAGAACGCCTCAGCAAAGCAATATATGAATATGGAAATGAAACAATAGCATAAAAAGAAGTGAAACAGGTAAGAGCTAGGTAAACGAGTGCAGGAAAAAAAAATACTCGCCATGAGTGAGTAAAAAGGGGGGTGCACCAAGTGCACGGGGGAGGTCAAGCCTCTCACATATCTGCAGGAAGGATTAGCAAAGTAATAAATCCAGGTATAAAGCTAGAGCAGGAAGAGTCACCTAGTACTGGAGACGGACAAAAAGGTCAGAAAAAGGGGCCTAGACTAGTGGCAACGGTCCAACCACGTCTCACAGGCCTAAACATCTCAAGGTGCTGTGGTGGTGGCATCGGTCCAACTCAACCAAACAGCTCACATTGTCTTAATAAGACAAGAAGTAAAACAAGGGTGGCGGCATCGGTCCGACCCACCTCAAAATCACATCCTACTCCAGCACTACGTGACTCGGAAAAACACTCACTAGTGGTTCCATGAACCACCGAGAAGTCACACTGGACCCTACGCACTCTCGAGCGACCCACCTAAGAGTCTTATATTCATACCAACGGACTAGACATCGACTTCGCCCAAGCAAGAGGGTTAACACAATTAAATTGAAGGTGACACGAATCCTAGTTTGAGTAAGTATTTTGATACTAAACGCGTTCCAATAATGTGATATTAAATACGACAAGGTGACTTGACCTCCAACTAAAACCTTAAAGTTAACCTACTACCACCGTACACATTTAGCTTGCTACATCTCATAAACACTATATTTGGGTGGTTCGATACCTACATTAGCAAGGGGCTTAACACTAATGCGAACAAGGGAATTGACACCAAAAGAAAACGTTATCAAGGGTTGCGGGTTCGATACCTAGCGCCAACAACGCGCCTTGCTGAAAAACAGGCGGGAGAGGCGTTGGGGTGTATTGGGCTGCAGCCCTGTAACGTTGTCACGGGTGGTCCAAGCTGTTCGGCCCATGTGGGGTGCGGCAGCCTCTGAGTCCTAGGCTGTGCCGTTACATAAAAAGTGCACTTTAATTGTAAAAACAGGCGGGAGAGGCGTTGGGAGGTTGCTTGACAAATTTGTCGGGCAACCTTTTTTTATGTAATGGCCCAGCCTAGGACTCAGAGGCTGCCGCACCCCACATGGGCCGAACAGCTTGGACCACCCGTGACAACGTTACAGGGCTGCAGCCCAATACACCCCAACGCCTCTCCCGCCTGTTTTTCAGCAAGGCGCATTGTTGGCGCTAGGTATCGAACCCGCAACCCTTGATAACGTTTTCTTTTGGTGTCAATTCCCTTGTTCGCATTAGTGTTAAGCCCCTTGCTAATGTTGGTATCGAACCACCCAAATATAGTGTTTATGAGATGTAGCAAGCTAAATGTGTACGGTGGTAGTAGGTTAACTTTAAGGTTTTAGTTGGAGGTCAAGTCACCTTGTCGTATTTAATATCACATTATCGGAACGCGTTTAGTATCAAAATACTTACTCAAACTAGGATTCGTGTCACCTTCAATTTAATTGTGTTAACCCTCTTGCTTGGGCGAAGTCGATGTCTAGTCCGTTGGTATGAATATAAGACTCTTAGGTGGGTCGCTCGAGAGTGCGTAGGGTCCGGTGTGACTTCTCGGTGGTTCATGGAACCACTAGTGAGGGTTTTTCCGAGTCACGTAGTGCTGGAGTAGGATGTGATTTTGAGGTGGGTCGGACCGATGCCGCCACCCTTGTTTTACTTCTTGTCTTATTAAGACAATGTGAGCTGTTTGGTTGAGTTGGACCGATGCCACCACCACAGCACCTTGAGATGTTTAGGCCTATGAGACGTGGTTGGACCGTTGCCACCAGTCTAGGCCCCTTTTTCTGACCTTTTTGTCCGTCTCCAGTACTAGGTGACTCTTCCTGCCCTAGCTTTATACCTGGATTTATTACTTTGCTAATCCTTCCTGCAGATATGTGAGAGGCTTGACCTCCCCCGTGCACTTGGTGCACCCCCCTTTTTACTCACTCATGACGAGTATTTTTTTTTCCTGCACTCGTTTACCTAGCTCTTACCTGTTTCACTTCTTTTTATGCTATTGTTTCATTTCCATATTCATATATTGCTTTGCTGAGGCGTTCTCTTCTTTGAATGCCTCAGGTTCAGGTTTATAGCCGGCTGAGCGGCTAGGGTTCTTTTGGAGTTTGCTAGTGCTATAGCAGTTGCCGAGTTTCTTCTCCTCACTCCTGGGAGGTAGTTCCTTTAGATTTTTATGTAACGGCCCAGCCTAGGACTCAGAGGCTGCCGCACCCCACATGGGCCGAACAGCTTGGACTACCCGTGACAACGTTACAGTGCTGCAGCCCAATACACCCCAACGCCTCTCCCGCCCGTTTTTCAGCAAGGCGCGTTGTTGGCGCTAGGTATCGAACCCGCAACCCTTGATAACACTCTCTTCCAACAGAGCTCATCACCAACTGAGCTGCAGCTCAATTGGTGATGAGCTCTGTTGGAAGAGAGTGTTATCAAGGGTTGCGGGTTCGATACCTAGCTCCAACAACGCGCCTTGCTGAAAAATAGGCGGGAGAGGCGTTGGGGTGTATTGGGCTGCAGCCCTGTAACGTTGTCACGGGTGGTCCAAGCTGTTCGGCCCATGTGGGGTGCGGCAGCCTCTGAGTCCTAGGCTGGGCCGTTACATAAAAAGTGCACTTTTTATGTAACGGCCCAGCCTAGGACTCAGAGGCTGCCGCACCCCACATGGGCCGAACAGCTTGGACCACCCGTGACAACGTTACAGGGCTGCAGCCCAATACACCCCAACGCCTCTCCCGCCTGTTTTTCAGCAAGGCGCGTTGTTGGCGCTAGGTATCGAACCCGCAACCCTTGATAACACTCTCTTCCAACAGAGCTCATCACCAATTGAGCTGCAGCTCAGTTGGTGATGAGCTCTGTTGGAAGAGAGTGTTATCAAGGGTTGCGGGTTCGATACCTAGCCCCAACAACGCGCCTTTCTGAAAAACAGGCGGGAGAGGCGTTGGGGTGTATTGGGCTGCAGCCCTGTAACGTTGTCACGGGTGGTCCAAGCTGTTCGGCCCATGTGGGGTGCGGCAGCCTCTGAGTCCTAGGCTGGGCCGTTACATGCAATTCCATATCCAAGCCAACACAGAAAACAAAGTAACGGTCAGCATTTGGCTGACCCATTATAACGACCCTACCCCCTACCCGGGGTAGTGGTTCCTTCCCTGTATAGAGTGCTTCCTTTCTCATCAAGCATCAGCAAACATCACAAAATCACATCATAGATCATTCTCTTTATTCCACTAACAAACACATCACATCACAAACGCTGGAGTCCACCAACGCTCCGTGCACTCAGGGCACCTTCTTGGCGTACCGGAATCCACCGTCGTACACCGCTGTCTCTCGAGGTGTTAACTTGTTGGTTGACCGGCCCTAGTCCACCATCTCGCAGGCTGGCGACATCCCGCCCAAGCCACTCAGAGGTCCAACCTCACAGCATCACAAATAGAGCAGGTCGACCCACACCATGTGGTGTAGCACGCCGGGTTTATCCAGGCTCCCCTGACAATGTCTACCCATCGACCCCCCTCGTAATCCGATCGACCCACCCATGTGGTGCAGCAAGCCGGGTTTAACTCGGCTCCCCAGGCATTGCCACCAATCGATCCCTCCCTTAACTGGATCAGCCCACCCTAGTGGTGTAACAGGCCGGGTTTATCACGAGCTCCCCAGGCGTGCTACCAATTGATCATCTCAAATCCAGGAGCTTCACCAAAGCCTCCTCAACAATCATCACATCCATACATTCATCACAACAGAAATCCGTTTTGCACATCATCAAAGCCACGGAGTCTTCTCCGGTTTACCCATTAACATCACCAATCCAGACTACCTGTCCAGATGGGCTTCACACAGCATGCCTACGTCATACTCTATATTTCCGGCTCTAAATGCAGACACAACAAAGGAATCACTTCCGCGATCCACCTCTTGGTGGAGGATTCCAAGCACACGTATAGAGACAGGACTTCGATGTCCAAGAAGGAGATCGTTACCCTTGAAGATCGCTTCGGCGCCATGAAGTAGCCGGACGAAAATCACCGTCTCGGCTCTGCCTTCACGAATCCGCTCTCGGATCTTCGCTCCGCAGTCCGCAGCTCCTACAGCAGCTGGTAGACTCCTCCCTTCCCTCTTGCCTAGGCCTTTCTTCTTTCTCTCTCTTGGAATGAAGATGAAGAAGAAGAAGAAGGAGAAAAGAGGGGTTTAAATCCCTTTTTTCTCGGCCTCCTAGACAACTGGACAAAGCCCAGCCCTTGGATCCAGGAAGAGGGAAACAAACGGCTCAGATCTGGCCAGAAAACCCTGAACACGGCCCGACACGCCCTGTGACACGCCCGTGTCACAGGCCGTGTCCCTCTAAGAGGCAGACAACCGACTCAATCCAACCAGTACACGGCCGTGTGACACGCCCGTGTCACGTGCCGTGTACCCGACACGCCCTCAGACACGCCCGTGTCTGAGGCCGTGTTCCTCAAGGAAAATAATCCCAAACCAACCCGAGACTTCACACGGCCTGGCACACGGCTTGGCACACGCCCGTGTTCCTGGCCGTGTGCACCAGGACACACCCGTGTCCCGTAAACACGCCCTGGCTCAGGATGCCTAGCTGAGTTCGACGCCCACTAACACGCCCTGTGACACGCCTGTGTCACAGGCCGTGTCCTCACTGGAAACTCGATACTCGACGATCGTCGAGTAACACTCGTCGAGCATACGATACGGCATTCGACACGGCCGTGTCCTGGGCCATGTGCCCCCTCTCGACGATGTCGCGCGAAAATCATCGACACCAAGGCCGATCGTCGACACAACCCCGACACGCCCTGCGACACGCCCGTGTCGCAGGCCGTGTCAACTTACACGACCTGGGACACGCCCGTGTCCCAGGCCGTGTCACCCATGCCTGAACCCGATTTTGCTCATAATGACCCTCTTGACTTCAGGGTGTTACACGACACAGCTCCAAGTGTCGACACTTTCTGGTGTAGACTCAACTTCACTGGGTGTCGACATAGCTCCTTGTGTCGACACATTCTGTCTCCACTTTTCTTCACTGAGTGTCGACACAGCTCCAAGTGTCGACACTTTCTGCCTGGTGTCGACTCTGCATCCCAGGTGTCGACACAATGACTCCAAGTGTCGACACTGCTTGTCTGGGTGTCGACACAAGCTTTCTTGAGTGTCGACACTTTCCCCCTGGGTGTCGACACATGGACTTAGAAACTTTTTGCTTCAGTCCAGTAATTACTTAACCTGCACAAGTAACTCAAAGACACATCAAATACATTATGATGTATATCATTGAGTTGGGTGAGGCTTCTTCAAATCAGGTACATTTGACCAATGTACCCAACAATCTCCCCCTATTTGGAGAAGTCATAACCCTTAGTCAATGATATACACCATTCATAATTAAAAATTACAAAATGATGTAAAGCAGGTTATATTCAGCAGGGTAAACATAAACATGTATTAATTCACACATGTATACACATACATCAACACAGAGTAGATAAGAAATAGACACATTCTCAGAACAACTATGAAATATATTGATCATATATTGTTCTAACATTTGTCTTATACATTTTCAGTAGTTTACAAAAATGTTATACATTCAAAAGATTACAAAATAATCTTCAAGTAAACTCTTAATCTATTTCTGATCTGGTTCCTTGATAACTATTCCCTTGCCAGCTTGAACTTGAGCTTTGACAGGGGCATCAACAGTTTCAGCATCAGCAGGCTTCTTGCCTTTTAGATCTTTCTTTTTGAGCTCTTCAGCCTTGATCTTCTGCCTCTCAAAATAGTGATATGGCCTGGGAAAGTACTTGCTAGGCTCCTGGGCTGTAGGAGGTAGCTTTCCCATCTTTGCCTTCCTTCTGTATTGAACAATGGCCTCTTGTCTTATTTCATGTTTTCTCCATTCAGCTTCAGAGAACCACTTGTTCCTGTCATGAGTGTTATCCTTGGCAGCTTTCCAGGCAGTTAATATTATATTCCTAGAGGTAGGGCTCCACTGTTCAAAGTCTGGCCTTTGTTCTGCTTGTTCCCTAAACCTCTTTTTGGACAACCTTGCCTCTTCTTCTTTCTGTAGAGCCTCTTGCATGGCTTCAGATATAGGTTGAACAACCTTTTCAATATGGACATTGTCCTTGCCCTCAAGTGGGCTATACATTGTGCTCACATCTGCTTGAATCATTTCAAAGTCTGGAGGTGGATAAATGACTTGAGCTACTTCTGGTGGCTCACCTCCAAAATAGGCAGGGTTTAATCCAGATTCAGCAACCTTATTATCATCACACAGAGGAGGATATCCAAGTGTAGCTCTGATGGAATTTGATATCCACTTAGCATGTTCAGATCTTGCCTTGACTAATACTCTCTCCCCCTTTATGACTTCTCTAGCCATATGATCTCTGACATCATCCTTTTGAAATCTGATTTGACTATCCAAGTATCTGATGCCATCTTTAAAGAATGGTTTAAGCTTTTGAAGTTGTTCAGATATGACTTTCTGTGATGCTTGGATAGCAGTCTTTACAGCAGAAATTTCTTCTTGAAAGACTTTATCAAAGTCAGCTTTAGCAGCAGCAGTAGATGTAGATGGTTCATCAGCCTTGTTCTTCAACTCAGTGACTATAGCATTATGAGAAGCAGTCAAGTTGTCATTCATCCTTATTTGATTTTCCAGAATATATCCTTGCTTCAATGTTATATCATCTACCTGTGCCTTGATCTTCTCCTGATGTGTTGCCAGATAGACTACTGCATTCCCACCCTTGTGGAAGCAGTCAGTCATCTCCTTCTTGTTAAGGTTCATCTCAAACCTTATAGATTTTATATCTTGGGCAAGATCAAACTATAAGGATTTCTGTCCTTCATCCACATAAGCCTCTATGGCTTTTCTTTGTTCATCCATTTTAATCTGCAGTGCAATCAGTAAAGCACTATAATCAACAGTTGGAGCTTGTTGAACTATAGGCTGTGGGGCTATAGATTGCAGAGCTTTCTTATAACTCTGACTTCTCCTTTTAAAGACATATAGTTTCTTCTTCTTTGCCCTAGCACTCCCCTCATCTTCAGAGGCAGAAGTGCTGGCTATGTCAACCCTATCCTTAGGGCTTTGAGGCTTCTCTTTCTGCACTTCAGGTGCCTTCTCAGTTTCCTGCCTTACAGGCTCTTCCATAATGTGTAGTTGCTCCCCCTCAGCAGCAGCATTATCTTTTTCAGCAGCATCATTGGTCATGTCAAAATCTGCTTGATCTAGATTTAGAAATAAATCTTTCATGGTGTATTCAGGGGGTGAAGAAGCTGGAGAAGGTCTTGGTTCTTCAACCACTAGATCAGGAATTACTAGAACAGCAGATGTGTCTTCTATAACAACATCTGGAGCTTGACTAGGCAGCTGAGTTTGCTGAGGTACATCAGACAAATCAGCATCTTCTATGAGATATTCTAAAGTATGTAGTTCAGTGAGTACCTCTTGTATGATGGTGGTGTCTTGCTCACTGGCCAGTGTAGAGGGTTCTTCTACAACTGGAGGCTCCCCCTGGCTGTGATCCTTGTGGATGGGGCTAGCTTGAGGCAGCTCCCCCTGGATCTCAGCAGCCTCTTGAGCAGCAGGAGATTTCACTGCAGGCTCATCCTCATGCTCATCAGGAGTGAAGACAACTTGTTCTTCACTACCTGAACTGCTAGTGGACACTTGTTCCACATGAGCTATTTTCCTTTTCTTCTTAGGAGGAGTGTCTTTCTCAGTAACTGGCTTCTCTGGGGTTGGCATTTCCTTGGACAACACCCTGTCCCATCCTGAAAAGATCCTTAGATCCATTTTCCTCATGTGGTTTATCTTGCTTCCTGCAGCAGTACTCATTACTTCTGCTATCACACCAGCTAGATATAGACTAATGATCCTGCCCAGATTGGGCTTCTTCAAGCTCTCCTTAATCTTCTCATAAACCACTATAGACCAGTCTGTTTTCAGAGTGAAGATTAACCTTGTCATGATTCCAAACATATAGGCAGACACTCTGTCATGCCCTCCAGGCTTGCTGAGTAAGACCTTTCCCACAATCTCAGACATGAACTTTCCTTGATTATTCATGCCTTTTCTATTGAAAACTGAACCTAGCTTCATCTTTGGATCAAGCCCACACCAGGTAAGAGCTTCCCTGGTCTTGGATGCAGTAATTTCTTCTTCATCTGGAGTTCTTGATAGCTGGAGCACCTTCCTCAAGCTCTTTAGTGATACCTTGACCTTCGTTCCATGAACTCTGGATTTGATTCAGTATCCAGACTCATCTACTTTGGCTCCATTTAGGAATTCAAGAACCTCCTTCTTCCATATCTTAGTAGGTTCTGAAACTAAGTACTCTAACCCAGAATCGGCGACTAGGGTTACTACTGCCTTGATTTCTTGATCAGCATCGTCGAAGGCGCCGTGCACTAGCTCATATCCTTCGGTAACGTTCTCCTCAAGCTTAGGTGCCATTAGGGTTTGTAGAATTTGTCTTTAGAAAAGAGAGGTGTCGACACAGTAGTTTTGGTCTCAAAACTTTGAAAGCGTGTCGACAAACAAAGGCAGAACCCTATTTATACCTTTCTAATTTTGAAGATGAACAGGCGGGACAGCTAACTTAAAATGTGTCGACACTGGCAATAAGTGTCGACACTGACTTATAATGTCTCGACACACATGTGTCGACACAAGTTTAGTCAATAGATTTTATGTGTCGACACTTGTTTATGTGTCGACACAACATAACTCGACACAATGTCGAGACTTTACTTAGAAAATTCTGAGTAAAACTTAAGTGTCGACACCACATTGGATGTGTCGACACCTACTTGACATGTGTCGACACTAACATTCTGAAGTGTCGACACCAACATCCTAGATGTGTCGATACCTTTTTCCTGAAGTGTCGACACCACTATTCTCTGTCGACATAGACTTGTCTATGTGTCGACACCTTTTTACTTAGCCAATTTTAATTCTGTAAACTTACTCTAAGTTTATTATTCCTAGTTTAATTTTGAATCTATTGAACTTAGCTTCTTCTAGGGGCTTAATAAACATATCAGCTATTTGATTATCAGTTTTAACATATTCTAATAAAATATCTTCTCTTTCTACATGCTCCCTAAGAAAATGATATTTAATCTCAATATGTTTTGTTCTACTATGAGATACAGGGTTATTAGCTATTGAAATAGCACTTGTAGAATCACAGAAAAGTGGAGTTCTACTTACCTGAAATCCATAGTCCTCTAGCTGATGTTGTATCCACAGAAGTTGAGCATAACAACTTCCTGCAGCCACATACTCTGACTCTGCAGTGGAGATAGCCACACTGGTTTGCTTTTTGCTACTCCATGAAATTAGTCTCCCACCTAGGAATTGACAGGTTCCAGTAGTGCTCTTTCTATCCCTTTGCATCCTGCAAAGTCTGCATATATATAACATGTTAGATCAAAATCTCCATTCCTAGGGTACTAGAGGCCTAGATAGGGAGTGCCCTTTAGATATCTCAATATTCTTTTGACTGCAGTCAAATGAGACTCTTTAGGGCAGGCTTGATACCTGGCACAAACACATGTAGCATACATGATGTCAGGTCTACTAGCAGTCAAGTATAAATAGGGAGCCAACTATCCCTCTATACAAGGTTTCATCTACAGGTTTCCCTGCATCATCCTTGCTAAGAGACATACTTGACCCCATAGGAGTCTTCATGGTGCTGGATGAATCCATACCATACTTCCTTATGAGTTCTAGGGTGAACTTGGACTGACATATGGATAAACCACTTTCAGTCTGTTTAACTTGGAGACCCAAGAAAAACTTCAGCTCTCCCATACTACTCATCTCAAACTGACCTTGCATAAGTTTTGCAAACTTTTTGCAAAGGATGCTTTCAGTAGACCCAAATATAATGTCATCTACATATATTTGGACTAGTATAACTTTGCCTCTAGACTCCCTAAGGAATAGAGTCTTATCTATTTTCCCCCTTGAGAACTTGTTCTCAATGAGGAAACTAGATAGGGTTTCATACCAAGCCCTAGGGGCTTGCTTTAACCCATATAAAGCTTTCCTAAGTCTATAGACATGATGAGGTAGAGTTGGATCAACAAAACCTGAAGGCTGCTCCACATAGACTTCTTCTTTAAGATTACCATTTAGGAATGCTGACTTGACATCCATTTGATATACCTTGAATCCTTGATAGGTTGCATAGGCCAAGAACATCCTTATGGCTTGCAGTCTGGCTACTGGAGCAAAGGTTTGATCAAAGACAATACCTTCTTCTTGTCTATATCCTTTAGCAACTAGTCTAGCCTTATTCTTAATGATGACCCCTTGTTCATCCATCTTATTCATGTAGATCCACTTAGTTCCTATTACATTGTGGTCTTTAGGTTTAGGAACAAGTTCCCAGACCTTGCACCTCTTGAACTGATTAAGCTCTTCTTGCATTGCTTCAGTCCATTGTGGATCTTGTATTGCTTCTTCAAATTTCTTAGGTTCAACTTGAGATAGAAAACTGGAATAGATTGCAGCATTCTGATTTCTGCTCCTTGTTTGAACTCCTTGTCTTGGATCTCCAATAATCAGCTCTACTGGATGATCTCTAAGATGCCTGTGGGCTGGAGGCATCCTAACTTCTGGTTGAACCACTTCAGCATCTGCATCATGCTGTATACCTTGAATTTCTTCAGCAATTGGCACATGTAGTTCTCCCCCTGGACAACAGCTACTGTCTTCTACTTGCTGTCTTGCACCAGGAACTTCATTTACAGTAAGCTTGTCCATTTTTCTTGTTAAACCTGTGGGGCTGCATACAGTACTAGACAACTCATTATTAATAAGTTTAGTCTCATCAAAAACTACATGCACTGATTTTTGTACAACTTATGTAGTCAAGTTGTATACTCTATAAGCCTTACTATTATTGCTGTACCCAACAAAAATTCCCTCTTGGGACTTGGCAGCAAACTTAGTCAAGTAAGACTTTCCATTGTTAAGTATGAAGCATTTGCAACCAAAGATCCTAAAATAGGATAGGTTTGGTTTCCTGTCTTTCACAACTTCATAGGGGGTCTTGTTTAGCCCTTTAGTAATGGTAGCCCTATTTATAACATGGCATGCAGTGTTAACTGCCTCAGCCCAGAAATACTCTGGCAGTGATGTATCACTTAATAGGGTTCTACCAGCCTCTATCAAAGTCCTATTCTTCCTCTCAGCAATGCCATTTTGCTGAGGTGTTCTAGGTGAAGAAAACTCTTGAAATATCCCAAAGTCTTCACATAGTCTTGTCATGCTATCAGACTGAAATTCAGTACCATGGTCACTTCTAATTTTCACCACTGTACTGTTTAGTTCATTCTGAATTTGTTTGACAAAGTTATGGAAGACACTAGGTGTTTCAGATTTCTGTCTTAAGAAGAACACCCAGGAAAACCTTGAGTAGTCATCTACAACTACAAAGGTATAGACCTTCCTACCTAAGCTGTGAACTGGCATTGGACCAAAAAGATCCATATGCAAGAGGTATAAACACCTCACAGCATCTTTGTTTTCTATGCTTCTAAAGGTGGATTTAGTCTGCTTGCCCTTTTGACAAGCTGAGTAAATACCATCTTTAACACACTTAACTTGAGGACCATTCCTCACTAACTCTTTGCTAAAGAGTTTGCTAATAGTCTTGTAGTTAAGATGGGCTAGCCTCTTGTGCCATTTAACACAATGAGAGACTGTCTCATCAGCTACAAGACAAACTGGAGAACCATTGTTCTCAACCATAATGTCTAGGCAATAGACATTCCTTTTCCTATATCCAGTCAAAATGATCTCTTGATCACTTGACCTCTTGATATGACAATCATTTTTAACAAATGAGATGTCATACCCTACATCACTTAGTTGACTTATACTTATTAGGTTGTGTTTCAATCCTTTAACATAAGCCACTTGAGTAATGGTAACTAAGTTTGTAGAAATGTTACCAAACCCTTTGATGATTCCCTTTTCAGAACCACCAAAGGTTACTTTTGGACCATTCTTTATTGGAATGTAGTCCTTTAGTAGTCCTCTAGTTCCAGTCATATGTCTGGAACATCCACTGTCCAAGTACCATGTTGGGTTATGGCCACTTGGACTCACCTGCAAAACAGATTAATGAACCTTAGAACCCAAGGAATTCTTGGGTCCTTGGTACTTGTTAGTCTACAATCTGACAAAGCTACCCACTGGCTTTCCAACAGGTAGTTTGGTACTCACTTTGGCACTAACATTGTGCCAACAGTCCACTACAAAGTGGCCAACTTTGCCACAACACCAACATTCAAACTTATTGTACCTTTTCTTAGGTACTGTCTTGGCTGTCTTATCTACAACAGACTTGTTGAATGTTGGGGCTTTGCCCTTGGACTTAGACTTGGACTGCTTAGTCCCTGCAGGTCTAATAAAGCCCAGTCCAGCCTTGCCTTTATGATGAACAAATTCATCAATTAAAGGTAGCACTGACTTAGGTTTAGAAAACCTAGCAACAAGATCTCTCTCTTTCTGAAGATTTATCTCCAGACTCTTGATTTGATCATTCTTAAAGGTGATAGTCCCCATCTGAATCACTGTTATGTGTTTCAATCTGGCTATCTCATTCAACTTTTGATCAAATTGCTTCTCAAAATCTGTTGCAGCAGCTTTAAGATCAGCAATTTCCTTTGCCTGACTTTTGGCTAGGGACTTGCTTTTCTTGTAAGCTTGCAACAATACCTTATATTCATCTATAAGCTGATGAATATCATCCTTAGACTCAGATACATTCTCATCACTTGATGATGATGAATCTGATTCTGAACTAGAACAAGAAACTGAATTTAAACTTGAACTTTGTACCTGACTGGGTCCTGGCTGCTCCAGGATTTTGGCACTCTCTGTCAAAGCCATTAGCCCTTGGCATTGACAGTCTTCTTGTTCATAAATAGACTCCATTAACTGCATGAATTCTTGCTCTTCTGCTTCAGCAAACAGCCCTATGTAGGCTTCAGCCTCAGACTCAGTTTCTGAAGAGGAGATATCTGATAGAGTCTTCTCCTTCTTGGCAACAAAAGACTTCTCTTTCTTGCCTTTGAAGTGAGCCTTTGTCCTGTCACCAGATTATTTTCTCTTCTCTGGACAATCTGCAATAACATGGCCCTGTCTATTGCAGCAATAACACACTATCTTTGAACCAGTTATCTTGCTTGACTTTGTCCTCTTCCTGTCTCTCTTTGAAGGCTTTTTCTCCTGATACAAGACTTCCTTTCCCTTTGAAGTAGAAGGTCTTGACCTCCACTGTTTCTTCTTCAAGAATTTCTGAAAGTGTCTGGTGAAGGCAGCAAAGTCTTCATCACTTTCACTGCTTTCAGACTTGGTGCTGACTGACTCATCTGATTCTGATTCAGCTACCTCTGGAGGTGGAGTTGATGACTGATTCCTGCACTTTTTGGGGACTTCTGTCTTGAAAGAAACTGATCTTTCCTTGTGTTCAATTCTTGTTGACTTCTCCTCCTCTTTCCTCACTGTCAATTGCATTTCATAAGACAATAACTTGCCAAACAGTGTAGGAGGTGGAATTTCCCCCAACTTAGCCATTTCTCTAATGGCACAGATCTTGGTGTCCCAATCTTTGGTTAGGGACCTTAGGAACTTATCATTTAGTTCATAGTTACTGAACTCTCTTCCATAAGACATGAGTTCATTAACTATTCTGTAGAACTTCTTGTAGCACTCAATTATGCTATCACCTTTTCCTTGTCTAAAACTCTCATACTCCTGATTTAGCAAGGATTTTCTCTCTTGTCTTACTTCTTCAGATCCTTCCATATACACTATAAGAGTGTCCCACATCTCCTTGGCTGTCTTACAGTGTATAAGATTCTGAAATGTTGCATCATCTATGACACTTACAATAATGTTTTGTGCCCTCTTGTCCATTGTGGCTAGGACAATCTCATCCTTAGTCATCTCAGAGAAATCCTTTGGAGTTCTCTGATTTGCATCTAAAACTAAAATCTTCATGGGCACATAAGGCCCTTCCTTTACTGTGATGTAGATTCTAGGGTCTGAGGCCTCCATAAACAGTCTTACCCGTTCCTTCCAGATCCCAAAGATCTCTTTCCTGCATATGGGTAATTTCATGGAACCCAATTCCTTGTGATTCTCAGAAGAACCCATGTTTCTTGATTTTCTTGAAGCTGTATTCTGATTTAGACTGAATCTGCCAAACAGGATCTCCTTAGACTGTTAGTCCGTTTTGAGGAACCTGGCTCTGATACCACTTGAAAGATATGGTACCTACACACCTAGAGTGGGGGGGGGGGTGAATAGGTGACCTAATCCTTTTTAAACTTTATTGGCAGCAATCAGTTAATATCACAGATTTCTAACTATGTTATCATAACAAACACACAGCATTCACAGTAAATCTCAACACAGCACAGCAGACACAATGTTTTATAGTGGTTCCCCAAGATATGGGTACATCCACTTTCCCCCTTCGCCTATCTAGCAGTGTACTAGATTCGGACAAACTTCTCCACTGTCTCAGAACCCAAATTGGTTCCTACACCTCAGGCCCAAAGCCTTACAACTCAGCTTTATCCCAAAGCCTACACTCCGCCACAAAGGCCTACACTCAGCCAATCAAGGCCTACACTCAGCCAACCAAGGCCTACACTTAGAGATCTCAATCTCCTACACTCAGACTCTCAAGCCCTACCCTCAGCCTTTATAATTATAGGCTTACAATTCACTCAGATCCAAAGGATCCTACAAGTTAAAAAATGTATTACAAATAATAACTCAACAACTCAGAAACAATAGAGGGGAGTTGAGAGTTTCTTGATGAGTTCTTGGAAGAACTCAGCTGGATTCAATCTGACTTAGCTTTCTTCAAAGCTTCTTGAGTAGAACTGAATAAGAATGAATCCTCCTGCAGTTGATCCTTGACCTCTGCCACTTAAGATCCAGAATGAATCTGAATCCTTCTTCTCAGCCTAGTTCCAAAGGCTGATTTCTTGGATGGAGCCCTCTCTCTCCAACTTCTTAGATCTACACTTGGACTGCAAGATCTTCTTGAGTTGATACTCTGTGTACCACTTTAATAGTTTGTTTTTCAACAATCTAAACTTCTTAACAACAGTTTCTGTAAACTGTATGAGCCTATTTATAGGCCTTCTTCATGGTAACTGGCTGGTCTGGTTCATAACTGTCTTCTGACATCTCTGACAGGTGCTGTAGACCAGCTGGAACGGCAGCTGTCATGTCATCCAGTCATTTCTTGAAAATCTCTAACTGTCTGAAAGTGTCGAGACTTTCTGTCTTTAAGTGTCGACACTTATAGTCCAAGTGTCGACACATGTTGTGTAAGTGTCGACACAAGTCTACAAGGTGTCGACACAACTCCTTGTCTGTCTCGACACAGATTCTTCTTCAGGTGTCTACACTGAAATTGAGTGTCGACACAAGTACTTGATCTTCTATCTTTAGCTGAATTCTTCTAAGTGTCGACACATCACCTTTGTGTCGACACAACTTCTTGTGTTGAATCTGTTAAGTGTCGACACTGCTTCTTGGTGTCGACACATAGTCTTCTATGTTGATACTTGCTCAGTGTCGACACAGCTCCTTGTGTCGACACTTGATTCTTCTGTTGAGACTTCAGCTGATTGTCGACACATTCCCTTAGTGTCGACACTTGTACTTAGAATATTTTGTTGATAATTCTGTTCTTTGCTAAGTGTCGACACTGCTCTATGTGTCGACACTTTCTTCAAGTGTAGAGTCTTCAGCTGAGTGTCGACACATTGTTCTAGGTGTCGACACTTACTTCAAATGTTGACTCTTCTGATGAGTGTCGACACTTTGTTCTTGGTGTCGACACTTACTTCAAGTGTTGACTCTTCTTGTTGTGTCGACACATTGTTCTGGGTGTAGACACTTTAACTTAGTCTCTGCTGACTTTTGCTGAGTGTCGACACAGCTCCAAGTGTCGACACTTTCTGGTGTAGACTCAGCTTCACTGGGTGTCGACACAGCTCCTTGTGTCGACACATTCTGTCTCCACTTTTCTTCACTGAGTGTCGACACAGCTCCAAGTGTCGACACTTTCTGTCTGGTGTCGACTCTGCATCCCAGGTGTCGACATAATGACTCCAAGTGTCGACACTGCTTGTTTGGGTATCGACACAAGCTTTCTTGAGTGTCGACACTTTCCCTCTGGGTGTCGACACATGTACTTAGAAACTTTATGCTTCAGTCCAGTAATTACTTAACCTGCACAAGTAACTAAAAGACACATCAAATACATTATGATGTATATTATTGAGTTGGGTGAGGCTTCTTCAAATCAGGTACATTTGACCAATGTACCCAACAACGGGCGTGTCTCAGGGCGTGTCGAGCCCGTGTCGACACTCAGCCCGCGAAGTCGACATTTTGTGCTCGACGAAGTGTCGAGACATGGCACACACCCTGAGACACGGGCGTGTCTCAAGGCGTGTCGAGCCTGTGTCGACACTCATCCCGGGGAGTCGACGAATTTTCCTCGACAAAGTGTCGAGACAAGGCACACAGCCTAGAACACGGGCGTGTCCAAGGCCGTCTCGTGAGGTCGACGAACTTCGCTCGACGAAGTATCGAGTGTTGAGACCGTGTACACGGCCTGGATCCCAGGCGTGTTGAGGTAGACACGGGCAAGGACACAGGCATGTCCTACAACCCGTGTAGTTCTCGAGTTGTTTTCGGGATAAATCGATGGGGGCACACGGCCGACCAAACGGCCGTGTCAGTTGGAATACAGGCGTGTCAGGTCGAACACGGGCGTGTTCGATGCCCGTGTGTTGTTCCAGGCGCGTCGATTTTGACGGCGAATGAGGCACACGACCCTGTACACGGGCGTGTGCCAGGCCGTGTTCGGTCCAGATTGTACATTTCAGTCCCGAATCAAAGCCGTTCGTTTCTTTAATTGGGGATCCAACGGCTGGGGGTTGTTCCTGATGGGATATACCCGGGATTGGGCCTTTGAAACCCTCACTTTTACTTGAGTTGTTATCTTTCTAAAGTTTAGAGAGAGAGGAGAGCCAAGGAAGGAAGAAGAAGCTAGATCCGGCCATTGGAGGAGCTTCGAAGCTCCAAATCGCGAGCCGACTCCGGATCCACGGAGGCGAAGAGAGTGCGGTGCTTTTCATCTGCTTACTTTTCCATGGCGCCAAAGAAGAATGCTAGGGTAACAATTCTCTTCTTGAGCATGTGAAGCTCTCCTTCTTTGCATAGGAAGCCCGCTCTCGCGAGTTTGCGGTGAGTTGGAGGCGTTCCTTCGGGTAGATATGTAAAGTCCCCGTTGTGTAGAGTTCGTAAGCGAGAACGGACATAGGCATGATGTGTGAAGCCTATCCGGACATGTTGGTCTGGATAGGTGATGTTGCATTGCATAAATGCCGGAGAAGACTCCGTGCGATTGATTGTTTTTCGGGTTTTCTACGTGGTAGATTGCAACAGGACGCCTTGGGGATTAACCCAAAGGTGCACCCGGAAAACTGGGCGGATGCATGATCTTGCCAACTTGGAGGCCTGAGAGCCAACTTGAACATAACCGAGTTATGTGAATTGTGATGGAAATGGGACTAGGGAGAAGTTTGACCCGCGCAAATGGCTTAAATTGTCATTGCGATGTGAGCACGGGTTAGATGGAACCGTACCCGTTCTATGTCATTTGGTTAATGAGACCTAAGTGTACGTGGCACTTGTCTTTGGCATAGATGAGGGTCTTCGGCGTTCTATGGCTTAAATTGTCGTGACCCATACCGGGAAGACCATATGCTCATAGGTTTGGCCGTCAAAGTGGCGGTGGTGAGTTCGGAATGTCTATGGCTTTAATTGACGCAACATCGACCGGTTCACCGAGAATGTGCCCTGAGAGCACGGGATGTGTGGTCGTGTGAGCCTACGTCTGTGATGAAATGAATATTGATATATTGCTCGCTTATGGTAATGAAATGCAGGGAAGGAGCATCGCCGCCCCAAGTTGGGGCGGGATCATTATAATTTGGTCAGCATTGCTGATCGTTGCCTTTGTTTGCCACCGTGCGGTGGTTTTGTTGCTTGCAGGTGCTGCTGGACCAAGCGGTCAATAGCGGGCTAAAGCCCAATTTGTGAAGCCGACCCTCGGAGTCCTAATTGGATTGTTTACTGCTTTTATTCATGTATGACTGGCCTGTGTGCCGTGGTTTGTAAAACATGTAATATGAAGTGAATAATTTTGTAAGGCCTTAAGGCCTGTACTTGTGTATGTACAACATTCCTATTTGGTATTAGTGGACATTCATGTTTTTGTGCTGGGTTCTTTATTGCAACTTATTAATCTGCTTCCGCTATAATGCTCTTTGTAGGACGTGATGATTGGTTGGATGGTTTCCATGAGTAACCACCTGGTCTGTCTGTGGTATATGGCGTCGGGCCCCGGCCAGACCTACTGCTATATGCTATGCGACGGATAGGGGGTGTTACACTTGTACTTCCATATTATGCAATCGAGGTTGCGTCCGGGATGCAGATGACTCGGCCACTGCTTAACCCTTTTCTTCATAAGACGCACCTATCTTCTTTTCACTCCCTGACGCGGCATTCCAGCAAAAACTAGCTATGTGTCCTTGCTTCCCGCAGTTATAACATACTCATGTATCACCACACCCTTGCCCATAAGTCTCCCCCGAAGAAATAGTCGACAGAGCTGATTCAACGGGCCTAAACCTTTTCTTCTCTCGTCTTCTAACCTTTGATTGCTCCGACTGCGGCACTTTGAATTCTGACTTCTCTTGGACCCGCTTCAAATTCATCTCCAATGCACGGGCTGTATCGACCAACGCTTGGAAGCCTTGGTTCACCGAACTCGGGAGTGTCAACCGCAACTCATCCCGCAGTCCCTCATAAAATCGATTCGTCTTTCGCCCTTCCTCTGCGAATGCTCTTTCCTTGCACCAGCCTATACTGGTACTCCTGCAGGCCTTGCCTGCCCAGTAGGCTGTGCCTGTAACATAGCAAGCACTGTCTCCGTCACCATCCGTATGGTCTCCGCCGAGGGAGGTGTAGGCACTACAACTGGTGCCACACTCTCATCGGATTGCTGGGGCTCCGGCTGCCCAGCACCACGCCTCGCCACCTAGCAATGTACAAAACACCATTACTCATCCATGTTATAACGGTAGTTATACATCAACTACACACTCATGCCCCTTACATGAATGAAATACATTCCTAGTGGACATTCGTGAGTTCAATTATGTTCTCTCCTCCCAAACAATCTCAATCTGGTTCTGATACCACTTTGTAACGCCCCCACTCGTCACATGGCACATAACGGTGGGTCCGGGCGGTGCCCCATGCCATATGTCACAGACAGGCGGCGGAATTACTTGTGGAAACCAAAATCTACTCGCACCCTAGTCAATACTTTCTAGCGCAGCATTTTAAGTTAACATGAAATCAATCCAAAGAATGTCCACTACTATATAAACTCCACATTTATATATATCCAAACCAGGAATGTATACAACTCACACACACTAGCTTTAAGGCCTTACAGGTTTCTCTTTACACAATTACAGCTTCGTACATCGGCACGCAGGCCGGCCACACATGAAATCCAAACACGATTCTTCGCACGGCCTTCAAGGGCCTTTAGCAGCTAGCCATCTATTCCGCGCATTTCATTTCAAGCAGTAGCATCTGCAATCACATATCCACCAAAGAGCGGCAAACAAAGTAACGGTCAGCTTCTGCTGATCACTTATAACGACCATACCCCTTACCCGGGGCAGTGGTTCCTTCCCTGTATGCATTGCCATATCATAATCTCTATCAACATATCAATCACATTCATATCACAAACGCTGGTATCCACTAGATGCTCTGTGCACTTAGGGCACCTTATTGGTGTACCGGATATCCCAGTCGTACACCGCCGATCAGAGGTTCTTCACTTGTTGGTTGGCCAGTTCAAGCCTAGTCCACCAGTCCCGCAGGCTGGCGACATCCCGTCCATACCACTTAGAGGTTGTTGGGTACATTGGTCAAATGTACCTGATTTGAAGAAGCCTCACCCATCTCAATGATATACATCTTAATGTATTTGATGTATGTTTGAGTTAC
The DNA here is from genome assembly GCA_039583875.1 of Platanthera guangdongensis. Lineage (NCBI taxonomy): Eukaryota > Viridiplantae > Streptophyta > Magnoliopsida > Asparagales > Orchidaceae > Platanthera > Platanthera guangdongensis. Next base: position 22,439,773 of record CM077148.1, on the reverse strand, counting down.
TTGTGCAGGCTAAGAAAACACTGGACTGAAGCTAAAACTTTCTAAGTCCATGTGTCGACACCCAGAGGGAAAGTGTCGACACTTGAGATAGCTTGTGTCGACACCCAGACAAGCAGTGTCGACACTTGGAGTCATTGTGTCGACACCTGGGATGAAGAGTCGACACCAGACAGAAAGTGTCGACACTTGGAGCTGTGTCGACACTCAGTGAAGAAAAGTGCAGACAGAAAGTGTCGACACAAGGAGCTGTGTCGACACCCAGTGAAGCAGTGTCTACACTAGAAAGTGTCGACACTTGAAGCTGTGTCGACACTTGGAGCTGTGTCGACACTCAGCAAAAGTCTGCAGAGTCTAAGTACAAGTGTCGACACTCAACACAATATGTCGACACTATGCAGAAGAGTCAGCATTTGAAGTAAGTGTCGACACTCAACACAATGTGTCGACACTATGCAGAAGAGTCAACATTTGAAGTATGTGTCAACACTCAACACAATATGTCGACACACCATCAGAGAAGTCAACATTTGAAGTATGTGTCGACACTCAACACAATGTGTCGACACACCATCAGAGAAGTCAACATTTAAAGTATGTGTCGACACTCAACACAATGTGTCGACACACCATCAGAGAAGTCAACATTTAAAGTATGTGTCGACACTCAGAACAATGTGTCGACACACAGTTAATGACTCAACACTGGAAGAAAGTGTCGACACAAGGAGCTGTGTCGACACTTAGCAAAGAACAGAAATATCTACAAAAATATTCTAAGTACAAGTGTCGACACTAAGGGAATGTGTCGACACTCAGCTGAAGAATCTATATTGAAGACTTGTGTCGACACCAAGAAGTAGTGTCGACACTTGACAGATTCAACACAAGAAGTTGTGTCGACACAAAGGAGATGTGTCGACACTTAGGAGAATACAGTTAAAGAATGAAGAACAAGTACTTGTGTCGACACTAATTTCAGTGTCGACACATTGCAGAAGAATCTATGTCGAGACATACAAGGAATTGTGTCGAAACTTGTAGATGTGTCGACACTTACACAACATGTGTCGACACTTGGTCTATAAGTGTCGACACTTAAGAACA